>PVJO010008454.1:0-75387 GCA_004026905.1 Hystrix cristata | reverse complement strand
GGGGTGGGTGTGCCCGGAGGTGGGCGTGGGGCGGGGCGGTGAGAAGGGGGCGGGGTGAGAGGCGGGGGCGGGGCGAATATGGGACGCTCGGCGAACTGGGGGCGGGGCCAAGACAGCCCCCCCCCCCCATCCCAGGCCGGGGCTTCTCACCCGGACCTGACCCGGAGCTCAAGGGGAGGGGGTGGCCCTGTGACTCGCCCTAGCCCGTGGGAGGGCATAGGTCACCCAGAGCCCAGGTCGGAAAACCCAGGTGGGCACTGCGACCCCGCCCCTCAGCCTGGTGGATTGGGGTCTCTCCAGGTTATGTGCGGTGGCACGGCAGGCCCCTGGGTGCGGTCCCGTCCAGGTCTAGGGCACGTGGCGACATGGAGACCTTCCTGCCTCCGCTGACGGCGGGCTCGCTGGCTCCTGAGTGGAGTCTCCCGTCTGGGTGTCGTTGGGGGTCTGGGAATTGTGGGTGTGTGTATCTCTCTCTTTCTGTCCTGGGTCAGGATCAGGGTCAGGATCAGGGTCAGGGGATGGAACCCAGGGCTGCTCTAACACTGTCCCTATGTCCTAGCGCCTTTTTAATTTTTATTTAGAGACAGGGTCTCCCTCAGTTACCCTGGCAGGATTTGAATTTGCAGTGTTCCTGCCTCGGCCTCCCTCAGTGCTGGCATGCCCCCTCCCTCCTTCTCTGCTACCCCCTCCAGCCCGAAGGGCCATTATTCCACTCTACTTTCATGAGCAGTTATTTTGGAGGTTACTAATGAGCGAGGTCATGTGGCATTTGTCTCTGTTCCTTATTTCACTTAACATAATGTCCTCCACGTTGCCACAAAAAACAGGGTCCCATTCTTTTTAATGGCTGAGTAGTACTCCACTGTAAATATGTGCCACATTGTAAACACCAGCAGATGGGCACGGGGTGGTTCCACATCTTGCCATTGTGGAGAGTGGTGCCGTACACCTGGGAAGATGGCCTTCCGTGTACTGATGTCCTGCCTCCACAGGATTCCCAGGAGTGTGGGACTGTGCTGGATGATAATTTTAGCTTTAATTTTGTTGTCGTTGTTGTTGTTTAGTTTTTTGAGACAGGGTCTCACCAAGTAGTTCAGGCTGGCCTTGAGCTCACTATGTAGCCTGGGCTGGCATCAAACTCAGCAGTCCTCCTGCCTCAGCTTCCCAAGTGCTGGGATAACAGGTGTGTGCCACCATGCCTGCTCCAGCTTTAATTTTTTGAGGAACCTCATACTGTTTTCCATTGAGGCTAGACTCATGTACATCTTGCCGGCCGTGTTCAAGGCTCCCTTTCTCCACATCCCTGCCAGCTTTTGTTATTTTTCGTCTTTTCGAGAAGAGCCATTCCTGAGGGAGGAGTGATCCCTGTTGTGGATTCACTTTGCATTTCCTGGATGACTGGTGATGTTGGGGATTTTCACACGGCCCATGACTTTGAGACACGCACCTCCCCTGGTCCTACCCGCCTAAAGCCCCTTGTGTGCCTCCTTGGGAACAGAACCGGGTCTCCACATCCCCGGGCATTGGTCCTCTCCCCGCTCGGGTCTCTGCTGGCCGGGCTGCTCTCACTCTGTGGCTGAGGGTGGAGTGGCCTCTTGTGGGTTGCAGGCGCACCCTGCTTGGTGCTGCGTGGCCCTCGGCCCATCCTTTCCTGATCCCCTCACGCCTGTGTTTTCCCACCTCTCCGGTGGGCTCTGTTAGGCCTTTCCTCCCCTAGCCACTCTCTGCCATGTCCCTGGCACGACCCACACAGGTCACGTGCCCGGCTGGGTCAGGGCCCCGAGTCATGTGTTTCCCCAGCAACGTCCCTGCTTTCAGCTAGCGTTTCATGCTGGGGACTGAGGAGCGAGTGACTCCTGCTGTCCACCACTGGGAGCCACCGTCCCAGGATGCCTGCACCCTGTAGACGGAGCTCCCAAGGCCCTGGATGGAGGATGCCTTATGTCCCAGAGAAGAGATGGCAGCCTCAGCTCAGGGACTGGGTGTCGGTCCCTCTTGGGCAACTGAGGCAGCATGTGGTTGGCACGTACCCTGTTCATGTTGCAGGTACAGGTCCTCCCGTTCCGCCCTTGGGGTCTGAAACACAGCAAACCGGGGCTGTGCTGAGGGCCACGGACCCGTGTGCTGAGCAGAGCAAAGAAGTACGTGCCAGATGCGGGACGGGGAAAGATCGCAGAGCAGAGACCTGTCTGGCCCAGGACACATGTGACCCGCGTGCAGGAGATGTTGCGGCCCGGCTGCTGCGCTGCAACTCTGCAGGAAGAGAAGTTTCCCAGCACCCTCTCCGAGGGGCAGGCCGAGCCTCTCAGGACTGTCGCTTGCTTGCCCAGAATTCGGAGGTGGAGGGGCTGGGTCCAGCAGCTCCAAACAGCCCTTGAGAGTGTGGTTGCCTCAGTCTCCCTCAAGTGTTGCACTTTAGAGGATCCCTAGGAGAACCAGGCCCAGGACGACCAGTCCTCGCAGGAGCCCTGAGAGCACGGGAGGCCAGCAGATGAGGGCTGCAGGCAAACAGCTAGTAGCGTCCTGCCCACACCGCACCATTTCCACTGGCCTCCCACCAACGCCGTCAGGGCTCCAAGACGCGGGCGTTGGTGGGTGTACATGCTCCTTCTTCTCTGCAGATAACCGAGGCAGCTCAGCTCTGAGTCTCGTGGTCACAGGCAGTTTGAGGGAGGTCGAGTTGCCGTGTGCTGGCCAGGAAATGGGATTGTGAGGCCTGAGGGCTGTCGGTCACAGTGCCATGACCAGTTTACTCCAGTCACAGGGGTGGCCGAGGACCCCGGAGAAGGGAACAGAGGAATGGATGTGACCCAGCCCTCCGCCCATGGAGCTTGGAGGCTGGCCACCCAGGTGGAGAGTTTCTGGGGTGCAGCTGCCTGGGCTGCCGGCTGTCCCCAGGCCACAGCTTCCTCAGGGATCCGATGCTCAGCCTGTCACTCCTGTCCCTCCTGGTGGCCTAGCCTAGGAGGGGAAGTCACATTCTCAGCGAGTAGGACGCAGCCTGTAATCCTGCCTGACCGTATCACGGACCGGGAGTCCCGAGTGGGAGCGGGACACCAGTGCTCAGCACTCCGCCACCCTCCTCTGCTGCTCCCAGGAGGTCCCATAGGAAGGAGGTCCTTGAAGCTGTCGCTGCTCCCAATCTGAATCAGAAAGCCCTTTGGCGGCACTGCTGCAGCCAGGTGGATCATCTGGCTGTGCTGCGGTGGGGACAACGAAGGGAAAGAATACCATCGGGTGGCTTCCACTCTGCCCAGGCTCCCTCCTTGGCGCGCAGTGTCCAGTGTCCCTGTGAGCAGGCATGACATGGAGTGTCATGCTTCCTTGTGGCCTCTGTGCAGTGGCTGCCAGGCCCTTCTGTCCCATGACTGTCGCCCGGGCCCGGGGGAAGGAGCAGACGGCGCCCCTCCCGTGCCGCCTGGTGCCGGCCGGGTGGTGCAGTCGGTGTAGTGGCCTGGGTGGGCACCACAGAGTGGCAGAAGGGTGGGTGCTGCGTCTGCACGGCTCGCCGGCTCGCAGTCCTGTCTCGAGCACGCGTCCAGGCTGGGAATCCACGTCTGGATAGTGTGCGGCAGGGCTGCTGGGTTCGCTGCGCTGGCGTGGTGTGGGCGGACACCAGCGGTGTGGCTCAGCCGGCCACGTGATAGGCAGGGCTGGCGGCAGCCGTCTCGGGACTGTGCCGGTCCCGTGGCTCCTGTGGCGCGTGGCCCTGGGACTTGGCACACGCCGAGTCCTCCTCCGCAGTCAGCCTGGCGGATGATAATAGCAGTTTGCTGGGTGCGTGCTTGGTCTGCTGAATTCCGTTCAAATTCCTGCTCAGATGTTTTGTTTTCAGTTTGTCATGGCGTCTTTGTAAATGATGACTCAATCTTCTTTCTGGTCTGCAGGCTGCTCTCACAGCCCCTGTCCCCACCACGTATTAACCTGCCAGTCACTGGGCTACCTGGGACACTCATTTGCAGCAGCCCAGAAGTTTCCATCCGGCTTGGCCTCGGCCACCAGGTGTCCATCCGTACTCTGGACTGCACCATCCTTGAAGTGCACAGATCCCTCCGTGAAGCAAGCCAAGCTGTCACCGGAGTATATCAAAGCTGTGGGCCACGCCTGGGTGAGAGAGACCATGACCATCTCCTGAGGGCTTCATGGGAAGACAGCCGCTCCGGCTGACCTGCAGGGCCTGTGAGACTCCAGGCTGGATGTAGCATTTATTAGGATCCTACTTTATTAGGATCAGTGAAGACCCGAGTGACGAGGGGTCGCTCAGGTCTCAAGAGCACATGTGGCAGGTCCGTGGTCAGCTGCTCGTTTCCACAGTGCCATCTATGGAAGGCGGTATGCCCATCTGGCGGCCCTCTTGGTGATTCACATATTCGGAATCCACAGTGTTTACCCAAAGGTGGGAGAGGTCTGCACTCACCCTGTAGCAGCAGGTGCAGGTCCCTGCCCTCTCCTTGGGATAGGAAACACAGAAGGGTGGGGATGTCCCTGGGGGCTGCAGGCCCCACACTGACCCAGAACAAAGAACACGAGCCCAGGACAGAGAAAGCGCTTCCAAAGCAGAGACAGCCCTAGAACGGGCTGTAAGTCCTCTCTATCTCTGCAAGGACACACTTGAGGCCCCAGGCGGGGCAGGAACCAGGATGGCTGCCTCCCGCAGTAGTGGCCCCTCCTCGGCCTTTCTCTGCCTGCTGCTCGGCAGGCCACAGGCACACAGAAGCCCTTCTCCCACACAGTGTGCGTTCTCAGGGCCCAACACGGTCCGTACAGACGCATTCACTGAACCCGACACTCTTCACAGGCCAACGCGCAGCCCCAGGGACTTTCTGCAGCAGTCATTTCCTCCAGCTCCCATCCAGGCCGCCTCTTCACCAGTGCTGTACATGTGCTGAGCTCCTGGCACTCAGGCTGAGCGGGAGACGTCCGACGGGAGAGTGTTCATAGCTGACCAGAGTGTAGACCAGAGGGACAGCCGGTGCCGGGTAAGCCTGTGCCGAGAGGTAGGAACGCTGGGTTCTGGTCTCGGCTCTGCTGATCGCTAGCAGATGGGGGCCACAGGCACATCTCTAGATTTCAGGATCCCCTCCTTTTTCATCTGTGAGGTGAAGGTGCTAGGCAGACTCAGACACCTGCAATCCCACGGGTTTGCAAGCTTAGGGCTGGAGCCATTTGTGCCAAGCATGGAGACGGAGGAGAGTAGAGCCTTGGGATGGACGCAGACTCCGGGAGTCGTGGACAAGGAGGGAGGGAGCAGGGGTGTGCGTGCCCACATCTGTGGGCACACGTGTCCCAGGAAACCCTGCTTCCTGCTTGCCCCGAAACGCCCCTTGTCCCCACCAGTACAGCCAAACTGAAGTTCTACTGAAACTCATTACTTTTCCCATTTTTCTAGATGTTCTTTGTCCAGAAAATCTAACAAAGCATAAGAAGCAAACACTTTTGCTCTAAATGCATGATTTTCAAACACTTCATGGATGGATGGTTACGGACAAGAGACCATTTTCCACCTCACAATCTGCATTGGTTTGGGCTCTCCAGAGAAGCACAACACACACACATACACACACATACTAGTGTGCAAAGAGGCTTCCTATTGAGGGCTGGCTGTATGATTATGGAGGCTGCAGAGGCCCAAGGTCTGCAGTCAGCAGACTCGAGACCAGGAGAGGAAGCAGAACTGTGTAGTCCGACTTCAAAGGCCCTGGAGCCAGGAAGCAGACAGTGTGGCCTCCTCCTAGTCTGGTCCCAGCAGGAGAACTGATGCCTCAGCCAAGAGCAGCAGGGAGGAGCTCACGCGAATCCCCTCACCCTGATCTTCGTCTGCCTTTTCTCTGGGACTGGACGAGGGCCCCGCACTGGGGAGGGGAACCGGCTCTGCTCCGTCTCCTGAGTCCAGTGCTAATCTCACCCAGAAACGCCCTCCAGACACGCAGAGTGGTGTTTAACCAAATACCTGGGTCGTGGACCCGTCAGGTAGAAACACGAAATGAACCGTACAAAATCTGCTGCCTTTGTGAGAATTGCATCTGGCTCCAGGTCCGGGTCTTTGCCGAGCCGCGTCTGTCGGGAAGGCCGTCCGTTGCCACGGACACTGCTCAGGAGTCCCACATGAGGCGAAGGAAAGACAAATTTAGAACAAACGAGATCAGTGAAATTAAGAACCACGAGTGCTGTGTGACTGGACACTCTGGAGCTGGGGGACACAAACCCCTCCCACGGGGGGGGCGTGGCGAGTGTGGCTGACTCCTCTCCTCATCAGGCTCACCACAGCTCACCTGAGTTGGCCTTCTTCTTGGCCTCACACAGATTCTCGCAGGACCAGACCGCCACACTCACCTCGTAACCCTGGTTCCCTCTTCCGCTTGTCTGACAGCTTCGACCTGGTGGCCTCAGTGCCCTGGGCACTGTGCTGGGCGCTGGGGCCGGGCAGGACTGAGCCCAGCACTCGTGGATCTGAGCTCTGCCTCTCCCGTTACACAACCCACCCCACCATTGCTGCACCAGGCCCACAACAGCCTTCTGGAGCCCGCCCCTTCCCTCCCCAGGACGGGCCATTTTTCTTGGTTTTCACTTTTCTGTGCAGTGACCCCTCTGCCAGTCTGGGGAAGCTGATGGGAGTCCTAAGAATCATGTTATGAAGAGTACAGGATGAAGCATATAAAGTCACAGGGGGAGTTTTTATATTGGAATGCATTTTCAAAATATTTTAGGGATCAAATTGTGATATATATGTATCGTATGTGATACATAGGCCACCTGGTTAGCTGGACATTCTTTTCGTGGCTTTCCTGTCCGGCTTTGAGCCACGTGTATATTACATATATGCTTCTTTTAGAGTCACTGGGTGATGGGACTCAGCAGCACATCTGTTTCTACCCTCGTGTCTAACCGTGATGAGCAAGATGGCTATTCAAAGACGTCTACCGAAACTGGGATGTGACATGAAAAAAGGTCTGATTTCTAATGTGACGAGGGCAACGGTCTCGTTCATGATGGAAGGAAACACTGTATTTCCTAACAACAAACATAAACATTTTCCCAGCCAGGTGGAAGCCCCGGCTGCTGCTCGGGGGTCCTGGGTAGAGAACCGCCTGCTGAGCCGACCTCTCTCAGCAGGGGCTGAGTCCGTGGGCTCCCTTGCCCAAGCGTTTCCGGGACTCCTTTCGGTGAGAGCCCCCGCCTCCTGGAGTAAAGTCAAGTTTAGCCTGGCACTCAAAGATCACTCTGATCAGTTAATGTTTTCTGATTTTTAAAATTTTACCTAAATGGCAGTATATATTCTATTCTTTTTCCATTTGCATTTTTCACTCAAAAGGGTTTATTTTTATTTATATATTTTTTTAGCCTGAGACTCACCCATGTTGAAAGCTGTAAATTTAGTTAAAAACAAACTGTATTCTATTATGGACAGTTCATGTATGCTTTTCCCTACTTGTGGACATTTTGAATGTTTTCATTTTTGCATTGTGTGGTGGACTTAATGTGGTCAGCTTGAGCCAGAACGCCCAGCTGGACTGAGTTGGTGTGATGCTGGGCGTAGAGGATCCACCTGAGGGGGGTTGTTGCTGATGCAACATAAGGCAGAGTGGGAGCCGTAGCTAGTTGGCGGGCTGTTTCCCAGGAGAAGCTCTGCTGCGGCTGGTTCTCCTGAAAGGAACTCGGCTGTTCTCGTCGAGGAAGAAGCTCGGGGCCTGGCTGTTGTCGAGGATGGCTGCTGTTGCTTTGGTTCCTTTGGAGGAGCTCCAGACCTCCCACCTGGATACTTCGGACCTCTAGGCCTTCGCCTGAACCCTTCAGACCTCCAGACCTTCGGCTGGGCCCTCTGGATCTCCAGTGCGCAGACAGACCCTCTGCACGCTTCCACTCCTAACTTGTAAGAAGTCCGAGGAAGCCAATTCGTAAGCTCTCACATATTCATATATCTACCATCGTATCTGTTTCTCTAGAGAGTACTGACTAATACACATTGTTTGCCAACAGTGTATTGGTTTTGATATTGTTATTTTTGGGGGGGCTACTGGGAATAGAACTCAGGGCCTTGAGCTTGCTAGGCCAGCAATCTACCACCGAGCTAAATCCCCAACCCTATATTGTTATTTTTAAATGGATAAATAAATATCTTTACTCCCCATTTTAGGTTTTAGTGCATTAAATATTGAGAGGTAGACCTCATAGAAGGAAAAGTTCTCCGGGGTGGTGTCTGTTTCCAGTGTAAGCCAGTCCTGCCCGAGTCAGAGACCAGCACGTGCGGCCCCTTTCAGAACCGGCTCTGTCTATGCTGGGCCAGAGCTCAGGTCTAGCCAAAGCCGCCAGGGGAATGGGGTCTGTGGACAGACGCTGCACACGGCCCTTGGGCTGCGATTTTTATTGAGATCTCTGTCCAGTTTTTATCACATGATTAGGGGGTGAAATCCTGCACTCCAGGCTGGAATACACCCGCTTCTCTCCTCCACTTGGCGTCACTTACCTCTCACCACCGCCACCTGGTTAGGGCCACATTCTTTTCATGGCTTTCCTGTCCAGCTCTGAGCCACATTCTACTAATCTATTTTGTTAAGATTCTTCAGTATGCTTTTGTTTGTGACAACAGTTGACCTGTTCTTATCGTATCACTTTCTTCTCTGTCTCTTGTCTTTTTACTGCCCTCTCGAACACAATGGTTAGCTCACTCATTTTTTTAAACTCCTATTTCCTGTCTCTGCACCGAGGAAGGCACTCCACTCCACAAGCCTCTGAAGCCACAGCCCACAAACCTTCACGTCTCGTGCTTCTGCTATCATTCGATTCTGCGTAAGTGTTGATTTCCGTTAGAATTCCTTAGATTTTCACAAAGTATCTAAGAGCATTTTCTTGGGAATATGAGGTTTGAAGGTTTGCTTAAGGTTTTTGCACAATGTAGTTGGAAAATTTGGCGAGCGTTTTGTTGGTCTTTGGCAGTTCTCGGATGTCCCTGTGGCTATGTACAAGGTCAGTTTTGTAGGTATTTTATTGAACTTATGAAAACTTCTAAAAATTCAATTAAAATGTTTGCATCCAGGAAAATTCCCTGTTTTTGCTGTACAGTTCGATGCATTATAACAAATTTTGGGGGTGCCAGGGATCGAACACAGGGCCTTGCACTTGCTAGGCAAGCCCTCTACTTGGGCTAAATCCCCAACCCCAGTTCTATGCACTTTAGCAGACACCAAGAGTCACCCATCACCTCAGTCCAGGTACAGACCACTTCCAGGCCACCTCCTACCTCTCATACTGTTAATCTGCGGGAACCCCTCCGCTCCCCACAGCCCCAGCAGCTACAGATACATTTTCCATCCCTTTAATTTTGCCTTCTCCAAAGTGCCACATAATTTAAGTTGTACAGTGTATGACTTTTTTTTTTTCATCTGTGAGATTCATCCACATTCCAGCAAGTACAGTAAGTCGTTCACTTTCTGTTGCTGGCGGGTATTCTGTCTGTCTGGATTCGCCACAGCCAGCCTATGTAGTCACCAGCCAAAGGACACTTTGATGGTTTTCAGTAATGTCCTGAGAGTAGCATTCTACTTACATCCATTATTGGGTTGCTATGTTTTCTGTAGACTCAGAGAAAGTTCTTGTCAGTAGGTCTGACGCCTTCTAGGAGACTTGTGTTAGGGCCACTCCTGTGACCACAGATGGGTCGTTTCTCTGTAATCCTGGAGGTGTTTCTTTATATTTCAACCTTTGTAGTTCAAGGTTGGATAAGTACAGGATTGTTTTATGTTCCCAGAGTGTTATGGCTGTGTCCAGATGTCCCCCTCAAGCCTCATGTGGTCATAGTGGGACATTTTGGAAGTGGCTGGATGCTGGGATCAAGGGTGTGTGATTGCTAAATTAGCCACCAATCGGTTTGGCACAGTTCTGAGTAGGATTAAGGGTGCCCCACCTGGGTGTAAGTGCTACCTGCCCTCAGGGTGGGTAGCTTGGATAAGATGCAAGGGACAGAGAGAGGGTCACAGCTTGTCGTCACTTGCTGCTGCTTCACTGCTTTGCTGCTTTGCTGCCTCCTGCCCTGCCATGGACTGTTTCACCTCTGCCTGTCACTCAGGCTGCCCTGCCCTGGGGCCAGCCAACTATGGACCGAAACCTCTGCAAACTGTGAGCTAAATAGACCTGTCCTTTAATTGTGGGTGTCGGGGATTTTGCCTTAGTAACGAGAAAAGTGACCGAGACACAGCTCCAGCCTCCCCGGGGCCTCTGTGCCTGTCTCGGCTGGAGAGTGGGAGCTCATCCGCTCCACTGCTCAGCGTGTCTCCAGCAGAAACATCTGATCTGGTGTCTCCACAGCCCATGTGGCTCCCAGCACTTTTTGCGCACTCAGGATTTTGCCACATTAAAGCACAGAGGCCACTGTGGGGAGTTTTTTTTGTTGTTGTTGTTTTTTTGTGCTGGGGCTCGAACTCAGGGCCTTGTGCTTGCAAGGCAAGCACTCTAACACTGAGCTAAAACCCCAGCCCCACTGTGAGAAGTTTTGATGTCATCACAAATGCTGCTACCAGCAGATGCAGGGGGATGAGTAAGTGTGAGTGTTTGTTCCTGTCTGGCTCTGAGCCACATTCTACTAATTCATTTTGCTAAGAGGAGTTCTTACTCTTTGCTTACACGACCCTGCTCAGGGTCCTGCTGCCCTCTGTGACCCCAGGGTCTCACAGCGCTGCCCTAGGTCATCCAAGGCCAGCACCAAGCTTAGATTCTCCCCATATTGCTGGGTGGAGCATACAGAGTCACTCAGACATGGAGGGAGCAATGTCCTGCTGGGGCTGCAGGCTGAGCACGTGTCACGGGTCACAGGCGATGAGCCGATGCGGCCATGCTGAGCCCTCTCTCTTTGCTGGATGTGCAGCTGGGAGACTCTGGTATCCAGTGGTGCCTTTCACGATGATCCTGCACCACACAACCACATCAGGCTCATTCCTGTGAAGGACCCTGCAGCTGTGCAGTATGCAGCCTGAACATCCAGATGCAGCTGCCTGGGCCTGGCAACAGTGTTTCCCAAACTCCCACTTCTAGCCTTTTTGTCTCCATAACGTCTACAGGGTTGCCCCTCAAGCTCCAGCTTCCTGGTGTCCACCTCTTTGGTCTGTTCTGCACTGGGCTCTGGATCTGTTTAAGGTTAAAGTTCATCCTGCTTTTGGGACTGGACACAGTTTTGGCTGCTGACAAGTCTGTCTCCATTGAGTGTGTTGTGTTTAGGACAATAGCGGGGCAGAATGAACACGCATGTGCATACACAGGTCATCCCTGCCTTGTCAAAGCTCTGTGTCTGGGCTGCAGGGCCTGGGCAGACACCCCTGGTGGAGGTGGAGCTGGGGCTCAGCGAGGTTGGGTGATTTGTCCGTGTTTGTGTGGTCAACCTGGTCGTTACAGCCATGGCGACTGGCAGGGAGGGAGGGGACAAGAAGCCCCTGGGGGCCTGGGTGCTTGTTGGTGAATTGTAACCCTAACATTTCCATCATTCCTCTCTCCTCCACAGGTCCCCACTGTCCTGACAGCTGTCTCCCTGGGGAGTGCTGCTTGTCCTTGGGACCCCAAGGTACTGGGCACAGGCATGGGTCTGCTGCATCCCACTCAGCCTCTGTTACGGTCTATATCTAGATGACCCCCAAAGCCTCATGGGCTCGTAGATGGGGTTTTGGGGCGGTGACTGATCATGGGTGTATGACACTGGATCGTGGGTGTGACGCTGGATTAGTTCACTGATGGGTTTATAGCTGGGTGTGATGCCGGGAGTTGAAGCCTGGTGGGAAGAGGGGGGTCACTGTGGGCATGGCCTGTATATATATAAATACACATCACTCCTGGCTCAAAGCACAGCCTGCCTCCTGCCTCCCCCACCTCTCCTCTGCGAGGCCCTCTGCCAAGCCATCCTGTTTTGGAGCTGGCTGACTGCAAACTGAAACCTCTACAAACTGTAAGCAGAAATAAGCTTCTCCTCCTTTAACTTGTGGGTGCCGGGTATTTTGTCTCACCAATGAGAAAGGAACTCAGACGGCCTCCCCTCCCGGGTGACACACTGAGGACAAAACTGAACGGCAGGACCTGTTACAGAGGTGCTGCATCGGGAGCACTTGGCCCGTCCTGGTCGGGGAGGCAGCATCTGGGTGAATCTGCTACATTTAGATTTGTTTGGCCACAAAAAACAAATCAATGCCTGATGAGCTTTCTGTTTGTTTAATGCCCTCTGCTCTTTAATCGAAACGGCTGCCTATGTGGAGACAAACTCCTTCGGGACAGCAGGGTTGGGTGTGGGCATACAGATGCGGTGGGGGGAGACAGCTCTGTCCTTCCCGTCCCCACACAGCACCGTGGGGTGGAGACCCCAGAGGGAGGGGAGCTGGTGTGACCCTGAGCGGGGCAGGAAGCCGGTGCCTCTCTCCTCCCTTCTTCCTGTTGCTGTAGCCGGCTGACCGCTGCTGTTCACTCACAGTGTAGCTCGGGCACAAGATTCACTTCACCCATCCTGTGCTCTGTCCCCTCTCTGCAGAACGTGATGGGGTGGCCCTGAGGTCCCAGCGTTGTGGCCAAGGGAGAAGCATTACTGTGCACCTATATAGGACCTACAGCAGCCTTGCACTCAGTAAAATTCCAGGAATACAACATATGACAATTATGGGACAGTGCAAGGGCCTAGGAATTTTTGCTGCAAATATATGAGACTTGAAAAACACTTATTGGCTTTAAAATGTAAAAGGAAAATATCAAAATAAAATCAATAGTTTGTGGTTTTTTTGTTTGTTTGTTTTGTTTTTAAACAGGGTCTCCGTAGCTGAGGCTGGCCGCAAACTCACCATCCTCCTGCCTCAGCTTTCCTGTGCTGGGATTATAGGTCTGCACCACCACAGCCGGCTTGGAGTCAGCAGATACCAACCACATCTTGTGGTAAGGACTTTACTGCTCACACACACCCCCATTTCCCTGTGTTCCCGAGTTCTCCCGAGTGAGGCAGCATCTGTGGCTAGTTCTGGCCGTGGGGGGTGACTGGAAGTGGCCTCTGTCACCTGGGAAGGAGGCGTTGAAGAGTCAGTCTGTGACACTCCGGCTGCTTCCTTCATGTGCTCCCTGGTCCCCGGCGTGTGCGGCAGAACACCTCCAAGCCTGCGCTGAGTGCACAGGAATCATCGAGGGTTTGGGGACAGAGACTAGTATGACAGACGGGAGCGTCTAACAAAACACGCCCCCCCACCCCCCGACCCCCGCGGCACGGCTGAGTCCAATTCTTCCTCTGTGGGTGTTCACCGGTGTCCAGGAACAGCGTCGGTGCGGATCAGTGTTTGCATATGAGTGACTCTGGAGAGATGGACGAGCACGAGGCGGGAATGTCCTCAAGTAGCTCAGGTGGGCTCAGCCCGGCAGAGACGCGGGCTCCACGGAGACTGGGAGACTGGACTCCAGCTGATGAGACACAAGGCACAAAGCCCAGAGCCGGGAGAGCGCACAGCCCTCACCCTGCTCCGCGCTCATGCCCTCCGCTTCTCTCGCTCTCTGTGCGGAGCAGGCGAGAAGTCCTGCTTCCCATGAAGGCCTCTGATTGAGTCAGGGACTTTGGAGCCAAGTCAGGAGAGGGCCTGTACTTTAAATTAAATTTCTAGTTTTAGCGGTGAGGTATTGTGTTATCTTTAAATATAGAAGCTTCCAGCTCGAGAGCCATCACAGCAAGATGACATTGCTAATTATACTGACAGCCGCACACATTAGCATGAACTCGGCACTAAAAATAAACCAGACCCGGATAATGGAGTTAGAGGCAGCAAGTGAGGCACTGAAGAAGTTAATGGATGCTGATTTTTCTCTTTGAGTTGGTTTTTCCTTTGAAATTGTGAGCCAACCATTCTTTTCTCAAATGAGATAAAAATGTAACAGGCCAAGGGAAAAGCACTTGTTGGCTTGAGAGAAACCAATGGGGACAGGAGAGTTGGGCAGTTCTGCGTTTTTGGTAGCTGTTAGTTTGAGTCTCCGGGGCACAGTGTGACAGTGGGAGAGAAAGTGTGGAAGAGGGCTGATTAATGTTTCCGTCTCTGTATTACTGCTTCTGTTTGGAGCTCTCTCCTGGTCATTCACAGGATCTGTGCTGCGTCACCAGGGGCTGCAGCCACTGCCTGCCGCTGCGTCACCAGGGGCTGCAGCCACTGCCTGCCGCTGGATGTGGGGTGATCACTTCTGCCTCCCGGGTGCCGGTTCTCGTCACTGCTGCACCTTACAGTCAGCAAACAGCTTCCACTTGAGAGAGAACGTGAGGTTTTTGTCTTCTGCATCTGGTTCGTCTCATGCAGCAGATGCACCCAGGATGTCTGTTTGGCTGCAAGTGACAGGACGCCGTTGTGTTTATGGCAAATGGTGTTCCGTGTGTCCAGAAGCTGCACTTTCTGTGTCTGTTCATCTACAGACGGACCTCTAGGTCAGCTCCCACCTTCACTCTGTGCAGAGTGCCGCACCGGGCGCTGTCTCTTGGCACTGAGTATCACTCCCTCGGGCCCCGCACCCAGCGTGGATCTGCCGAGTCGTGCAGCAGAGCCGCTGTTGGCTTCTTCAGGTTTCTCCAGCCATCCTTCACGGTGGCCTCGCTGGTACACACTCCCACCAGCAGGGTACAAGAGTTCCCTTGTTTCTGCATCCTCACCACATGGAAAGCCATCAAGATTCTGCCCTTTATTCATACAACAGAGATAGAATGATGGAGACATACCCAAATTGGACCGTATTTTTTTGAAATATCTTTGTACAATATCATATACTTTATGAGCCATTTTCTGGTTGTGTCGCGTGTGTGAAACAGATTTCTCATCGCTCACCCATTTTCTTTCTATTAGGTTGTCCGTCTTTTAAATGCATTTGTAAAATGATAGAACACTAAAAGTAAGTCTTACATCCAAAGACTGTCTCCCTGCAGAGGTCTTTAAAAGGCTGACGATCCCAGATGGTGGCAGATTCAGGGACAGACGTCACCTGGCCGAGGCCCCTGCAGCGCTGCTGCCCCATGTGGTCTGGACAGTGGCGCTGCGGGTGCCCAGCCTGGGCTCTGCAGGCGAGGCCGACCCAAGACCGCAGCTCCAAGGACACAAGTGCTGGATGAGGATTACCCACTACTGCTCCAGGAGGCCGAGGGTCACGCCCCGCCTGTCCAGCTCCTTCTGATGTGGGGACGCCCCGCCGCCAGCCTCACAGCCCCCAGACCCAGGTCCTGTTCGGTGCTGGGGTCCGCTGTGGTAATTTACACCCCGCATCTCTGCACCACCCAGAAGTTCTGCAGCAGAGTGTGTGGTGGGAGGCGGGGCCCCTCCCAAGGACAGATGGTGTTTTGGTGTTTCTCTTATTTAAATGGAAAAGTTTTTAGGATGTTCTCTTGAAACAGCTTCAGATTTTGGAAGGAATTAAAATTTCTACCTTTTTACTGTTAATGTTTAAACTTTCTTTCTTAGCTTATTTCCTCTGCAAAATTACCCAGCACACATTCCTGATGCCCATTTCCCACCGCATTTCACCTGGCCCTGTTCGTCCCGGGTCCCCCGGCTGGCTCAGAGAGGAGACACTGTCTCCTGAGTGGTGTCGTCCCTGCACACGAGTCCGAGCTCCTGGGTCTTCTCATTTGGGCTCATTGCTTTTCTTTGCAGAAAGGAGGCCCTTTATTATTATCATTATTATTATTTTCACTTGGGCTTGGGGAAATCTAACTTTTATAGTCAAAAGTGGGAGTCAATTGGGATGTCCAGTTAGGAAGGAAAAGTGCCTTAGGGTGTGAGAGATTTGTGGAAAGCTGGTCTAATGTAGTCGAGTCTTGTCCCTAAGATGTGGATGACTAGGGCTTGACTGCGGGTCCAGACTGAGCGTTTGACAGGAAAGCCCTCTCTGAGGCCTCAGAGGGAAGCCCTGGCCTGAGAGGGCCGGGCTGGCTGGCTCAGTGTCTCACAGCCAAAACCTCCCGTGCTGCATCACAGGTGGATGTAGGTGGGTGCCGCGAAGGTCTCTTGGAAACAGCCCGGGCTGGGAGCCTTTGCTGAAGGCTGAAGACCTTTGCTCGTGGCTGAGTAATTAATCTTGAATGTGAACCATTGATCTGAGAAGTGCAGAGGAGGAAGAAGAAAAGCAGCAGCAGGGACAGAAAAATCAGCAGGGGAAAAACTTGGAGATGTAGGCACAGGGCTTCAGCTGCTTGGGAATATTAGCAGGAAGCGACAGGGAATTACATCAAATTAAAGAGCTTCTGCACAGCAAAGGAAATGATTACCAGAGCGAAGAGATGCCTACAGTACAGGAGAAAATCCTTGCCGGATACTCTTCCCACAGATAATTAATATCAGATTATGCACAGAACTCCAGAAAAACAAATAATCCAATCAAAAATGGACACATGAACAAAACCTCTCAAAAGAAGAAACACAAATGGCCAATAGTTATATGAAAAAAATGTTCAACATCTTCAGCCATCAGGGAAATTCAAATCAAAACCACATTGAGCTTCTGCTTTGTCCCAGACAGTATGGCTGTCAACAAGAACACAAAGAACTATGATGCTGGGAGGGTCCACAGAGACAAAGCCCTCTGCACTGCTGGTGGGAATGTACACAAGTGCAGCCACTGTGGAAATCAGTAGGGAGAGCCCTCAAAAAAACTGAAAACAGCTCCTGCCTGCTCCAGCTACGCCCCTCCTTGGCAGGTCCCCAAAGGAATTAAAGTCAGCATTCCATAGGGATACCTGCGTGCCGTGTGTACTGTGGCATAATTCACAATAGCCATGATAGGGACCAGGCTGCATGCCCCCTCAACAGATGAATGGACACAGAAAACGTGGTACAATGGAGTATTAGTCAGCCCTGCAGAAGAACAAAATCATGCCACTTGCAGAAAAATGGAATGGAACCAGAGGCTGTCATGTTGAGCTAAATAAACTAGACTCAGAAAGTTAAATACTGTATCACATTTTCCCAAGTATGTAGAATCTAGGAAAAATGCCATGAAAGTAGAAGGGAGGCTATGAACAAGAGGAAGGGAACCAAGAGGGCTGAAAGGAAGTGAAAATGGGGGAGTAAAAAACAACCATAAAACAACAAAATGAAAAAAAAGGAATCTGAAAAAGAAACTCAGAGAAAATAAAAACAAAGCAAATCACAGAAGAACAGATCAAAACACAAACAAAAAGCCCCACCATCACGTGGCTTTGCAGGCAGATCTGAAGATGAGTGTACCTATTAAGTGAGAAATAGATGCTGTGGCACAGGACCGGCCAGGGCACCAGGCACACGTGGGATGTGACAGGTAGAGTGAAGAATCTGACGAGAGGAGAAAGTGGGGCCATACAGTATATCAGGACGGAGTCTAGAAAGATAAAGGTGTGGAGATGGAGGAGGCATGATAAGAAAATCAGCAGATCGGTCCAGGAAGTGTGGCATCCAATAACATTTCCAGAAGCAGAGCCAGGAAATCAGAGAGAAGACATTTCCAAAGAAGCTGAACGAGAAAATCCTCAGAGGAGGCCAGCTCAGAAGTGCAAAACTGGGGTGCAGCACGAGGGATGAGACGAGGCGACCAAGGCCCCCGGGTAAGGATTTTCTATCCACTAATGGCGAGAAGGTTAGACAGAGCAAGAGAGGGATGAGAGGGAGACCACAGGTTGCTCACAAAAGGATGGAAATCAGATTGGTATCAAACCCCCTAATAATAACTCTGAAGTTGAGCCTATAATCCCATCACTCTGGGAAACTGAGGCAGGAGGAGCTCAAGTTCAAGCCCAGCTCGGGCAGTTTAGCCACTTAGAGAGACCCTGTTTTAAAACTTTCACGGACGGGCCCATGACAAGCATGGCAATAAATCATTCCACTATACAAACAACACCTCATGTTTATTGACTCTTTCTTGTCAAGAACAAGGCTAAATTCTTCACGCCAATCTCCTCATTTAAGACTCATGACAGATTTATAAGCTTTTGTTATTACTCCTATTTGAAGAAAAACAAGATGATGTCACTTGTTAAAGGCCAATTTTGGAAGCAGAATGAGAGTTTCCCTAAAATTTATAGAGACCTTGGCGACGCGGCGAGATGATATAGCTGACCTCAGGACAGGAGAGTAAAGAGACAGAAGAAAAGAGCAAAAAGGAGGGAATTTCACCAAGAAGGAGGCATTTAGGGGGTGAAGGGACGACCAGCCCGAGGTGGAGGGGACGCTTGTAGTTTAGTTCAGCTCTACCCCCACCGCACAATCCAGATGATGGAGTCTTTAACCTAAGGGAGCACGTCTCACATTTTGCACCCCTTTTTAAAGTTTTTATTAGTCTATGTTTGCAGAACATAGTGATTACGTTCTTCATGAGGAGATGGCACAAGTACATAGCACATCTTCATTCTTTCCATGTCCCCTTCCCCTCTTCTCCCTCCCCCTCTCTCCATCTCTTAGTTTCTTTCCCGTTTGCAAAAGATCTATTTCCCTGTTTCCTATTACCTATATTTTATTTTGATCTTTAATTTATTTATACTTCAGTTTTCTCATGTAAGAGGAACCATGGAATACTTAAACTGGCATATCTGATTTATTTCACTTAACATTATGGTCTCAAGGCGCATCCATTTTCCTACAAATGACTCAAGTTCATCTTTGTTTATGGCCGAATAGTGCTCCATTGTGTGTAAATACCACATTTTCTTTATTCGCTCATTTGTTGATGGGCATATAGGCTGCTTCCAAGATGTGACTATTATGAATTATGCTGCTATAAACATGGGTGTGCATGTGTCACTGTACTATTATGCTTAACTCCTTTGGAAGACACCCGAAAGAGGAATAGCTGGATTGAATGTAATTTCTAGTTCTAACTTTTCGAGGCATCGCCACACCGATTTCCACAGTGGATGTACTATTTATATTTCCACCAGCAGTGAAGAGGTGCAGCTTTGCCAGCACTTATTGTTATCCTATTTCTTGATGAAGCCATTCTTGCTGGAGTAAAGTGGAATCTCAGTGTTGTTTTAATTTACATTTCTCTAATGGCCAGAGTTGTTGAACACTTTTTTCCATGTACTTATTGGCTGTTTGTACTTCTGATAAGTGTCTGTTCATTTCAGTTACCCATTTTTGATTGGTCTTTTATCTTGGGGTTTTAACTTTTTGAGTCCTTTGCCTGTTTTCTGGATATTAGTCCTCCATCCAAGGAGTAGCTGGGCTGGCAGTGCTTCCTCCCTTTCTGTGGGCCGTCTCTTGACTCGTCTGCTATTGGGCAGACATGCTGAGGCAGAGTGTGCCCTGGTGTGAACACAGCTCGTGTGCAATGTGAGACTTGCTCACCTCTGCAGCAGCTGCCGGAGGGGCAGGATTTAATCTGCCTTCCTCAGGTGGCACCGTTGGTAGGAGAGTCTTGTGAAAGAGTGGACACAGGAGGCTCTGAGTCTGGTAGTTAACCGGTGCCGATCATCTCAGAAGAGCCGGCAAACACATTCTGGGGACACACATGTTTCATCGTTCTGGAAAATTAGGTGGGTCAGATCTATTATTGACTCGCTTGGTAAAATATCATAGAACAGCAGGCAAATGAAACAGAAGTAGAAAACTACAAAGAAAGAAAATTAAACCACTTGACTCATTGGTGAAGAAAACTGTATTTATGCTGGCTGTTAAACCAAACGATTACAACGCATCCAGGCTCGCAAACGAGGGGAGCCCCCGGTATGTGGAAGGGCTAACCGTAACTGTTGGAAACTCTGACTAACATTCCCTAAAACTGATGAATCTCACAGCAGCAGTGAGAGACACTTGTTAAGAAGGGGGAGTAGGTGATGGGGTTGAGGGAGAAGGGGGAAGACAGGCGGTGCAGAGACCTCTGGACACTGCTGATCTTTAGATAACACATCTCTGTGATTTGATTATTTGATCTTTCGCTGTAGAAACTATTTTTATGTTTCCATGCTGAAGAGGTGTGGCGAGAGGTCGGCCTTTTCTGCCCCTCCTGCCTGGCTCCGCTCTGCCAAGATGACCAGCATTTTTTTCTGGTGCATTGTTCCACAGATAATTTGCTTATTTTTTTTTTTAATTAAATATTAGCTTAAAAGAAGCAGAAGAGAGAAAATCTGCTGAGGCATAGTTCTCGTGGCCTAATCGAATCAGTTTATTCCCAACCCAGAGCTGTAGCTGGTGGAAAGTTAACAGTTGCTTGAACCATTGAGAGAAATCCACACGGCTGCTTTAGTAGCAACTCTTCTGGGAAACACTGTGTCATTAAATTAAAAACAGGGAAATTTACAGTCACTCCTTCTTTCCTTTCTATCTCAGAAGCGTGGGCCCCAGGCTCTAATTTGCTTGTGTTTGCAGCCCTTTTAAAACGGGACAGATGCGCCTGAAGTCTACTGTTGTCCCTTTACTTGGCGGAAACTGCTGGGGCCAGTTTCATCGCTGGCTGACCTCAAGGCTAACTGCAGCTCCTGGTAGGCATGAGGTGCCTTTCTGGGCACCCCGGCTGGCCACTGTCGTGACTTGTGCTCCTCGCACCTGGTCAGCCCTCTTCTCAGCGCTCCAAGGCGCCTTCCCAGACATGCAGGAGCAGCCTTGCCCCAGGAGCTCAGTGACCACCCTGTCACCTGCCACATCCACAGCCAAGCCAGTTCCAGACAGTCTGTTATTAATTCCTTCAAATATCAAACTTATCAAGTGTTGGTCACGTGTCCCTATTAGGCTTTCCTTGGGAGCTGTACGGGGGAGGCAGATGGGTTTGCTGGTGAGACACTCAGCGTTCCCTGCAATGCCACCACCCCAAGCCTTGACGTATTGCAGCCACAGCTCCATTAGAACAGAGCTTTCCTGCCCGGCCCGGGAAATCAGCATCTGGCTCAGTCCCGACTGGACTGAACTGAGCTAGAAACCAGCTTCTGCTCCAGTGGGGGCTTGAGAGTAGCAAGGTCCAGACACAAGAACACTCAGGTTCCTTCACTTTTCACAACCAGACAAAGCGCTGTCCGGCTCTGCCAGGAGGAGAGAGCTGCCCTGTGGGAGCCTCCTGCCATCCAGGTCAGTGTTCGGGCCGGGCTGGAGCCACACCAGGAGAAGCCCCGGGAGTGACGGGCATGGAGCCATGGGAAGCACAGAGCCGGCAGCACCCGCAGACTAGGTGGGCAGAAGGGGACTGCGCGCAGGAGGACAGAGGCTCCAAGGATGTGGAGGGCACGTCCTGGGACCTGCATGGTCTTATGGGCTCACCACTGGAAGCCTTTTCCTGCCTTCTGGCTTATGGGGAGCAAAGCAATCAAGTACCTTCGGAAAGTAATGGAGACCGAAATAAAGCACATCTCACAGTTTTCAAAAATATGAATTAGCTGGAAGGCCGAGACAGGAGGATGGAAAGTTTAAGTCTAGCCTATACAACTTAGCGAGACCTTGACTCAAAATTAAAAAAAATAAAAAAGGCCTAGGGATGTAGCTCAGTACAAATGCCCTGGGTTCAATTCCCAGTACCACAGGAAAAAAAAGGAACCTGAAACATTAAAACTGGCATAATAGGTGCTGAGGGTTTAACCAAGCAGTGGGGCACTTGCCAAGTGATCTGAGCTCGATCCCCAGCACCCTCTACCAAAATTAAAAAATTAATGAATAAATACATAAAACTTTTGCTCTGATGTTGGTGGGAATCTTGATTTGGCAGTTTTCCCGGAAGCACATTTTGCTAACTTCGCCAAACTTGAAAATGTGACCCCACAACTCTCCCTCCCTGAGCTTACCCTGTCAGGTGCTCAGGGCCAGCGCCAGGTTAGAGAGCACAGTCGCTGCACATGGTGGCCTGCGCTTTGGATGCAGCTTGCGAGGTTCTCCACGATGGCCTCGGGCTGGGCGCTCGCTGGGAGAGCTCACGTGCTGCAACAGGTGGAGGACGTGGCTCAAGAGAGTCAGGGATACGCAGAGCACGGAGCCCGCAAGGGCTCCCACCATGAGTTCCACTGTCCGCTTCCCAAGGCACCGGGCGCATGACCGTCCCGGTGTCAGCATGTGACAGTGCACACGGCAACTGCTAACTGGGGAGCCGCCCTACCCGCGCCTCCTCGGGCTTTTTATTGGGGCTCCTTCACATACAAGTGATCGCTGGTCTGCACGGCTGAACTCAGGGCCGAGGCTGATAGTGCAGGACCCAAACTCACCCTGAATCTCGGCTGTGGTGTTCCGGGCCTGGCCAGCCCCACGCTGAGACTCACCGTCGCCCCCTCTGCCCGCAACACAACGGGTTGGGTTATCTTCCAGATGCCCAAGGCGGCAGTCAGGCTTTCTCTTTGGGCAGGGGAAGTCCTTTAAGACAGGGCCCTACACACACAGCCACATGTGTGCAGCCTAACACATGTGTCCCAGCTGCAACGCTGTCTGTCCTAGCAAAGTTTTGGAACCACTTAGCTCTTTGCAGAGTATTTGGATTTACAGGCTGTGATCTTTTGGGGCCAGAAAACAAGAATGAGGAATCTCTTTATGAACAACATTTTGCCTAGGGGAAGAACCAGTGTTTCCTACCACTGTGTAAAAAAATACAGATTTGCAAATGTGCTTGCAAATGCCAGGCCAGCTCTGGAAGAACCATCAAGAAGGTTATTATGTTTGTCTCCAGCTGGGTGGGGGCGGGTAATGGGCTAGGAGAGGCTTTTTGACCATGTTTCTTAGGTCCTTAATTCTGAAGACTGAAACATATTATCTACTAATAAATACATTAATTTAAAACTCAAGATAATGAAAAATGAAAAAGCTTCTTTTTTAGATCCACGCCTTGGCTAATCCCTCCTCCTCTCCCTGCTGGCTGCTGATCCTGGAAGCCCTCCATCCACCATTAAGATAAGAGAGCTCCCCTTGCTGTTTCTAGGAGGTACTTTTAAAAAATTAATACAGGAATAGGTGGTGAGTTTTGTCAAATGGTTTTCAGTGTCTGCTGAGACGATGATGTGTTTTTTTCTCTTTAATCTCTTAATGCACTGAATTACAGTATTGGGTGTCTTGAGGTTGCATTGTCTGTCCATCTGTGGAACAAATCTGTGATTATTATTCTTTTAGTCTGCTGTGGGGCTCAATCTGCTAGGGTTTTGTGAGGATATTTTTTCATCCATATTCTGAAGTAGGAAAGGCCATCACTTTCTCCTCATGGACTTCTTCCATGTCAGGTGGACACCAAGACCACAGAGGAGCTGGGGACATGGCCATTTTCCAGGCTGCTGAACACTTTCTATAACAGGAGACATCTCTGGTCCTCTTCATCATTAGTCCTAGGGTGCCTTCTTAGGGTGGACTGTTGACTGGCCTTTCTTTCTTGGTTGCTTTTTTTTCCCTTGTGTATCGCTGGAGAAAATCATCCATTTCTTTTAAGATTTTCACATTTATTCTAATTTTTATTATTATTTCCTTCCTATTTTTAGGTGTGGAGGATTGAACCCAGGTCCTTGTCCCTGCTAGGCTTGTACTTTACCCCAAAAGACACCCTCTGGTGATACATGTTATTATTTGATACGCAAATGTTCCATGTTCTTTCTTATTTTTATCTACTCTGTCAGTTTCTGATATTTTAATTTTCTTATAAAGACTTCCGTGCAGCGCCTGGTGACCTCGGCTCTCCTGCTCCCAGTTCCTGGGCTCCTGTCAGCGGGGACCCTGCAGCTCCCCACGGGAGAGTCGCCGAGAATGCAGAAGGCGGAGCCAGTGATGTCCTAATAGACGGCGTCTCAGTCCATTACTGCAAATCAGACTTGGAGTTTTCAGCTCCCACTTACCCGGTTACTAGCTTCCGGGGGGAGTGGCGGACAGCCATAATCCTGACTTCATCAGGCGGGGCTGCCCTCCTCGGAAGCAGAGGTTTCCCGGCAGCCTGACTTCTCTAGCTGCCACTGCCACACGTGGCACGCGGCTTTGTCCCCTTAATGTTTCTGACAAACCCAGGGCCTTATTGAGAAAGACTTGGCTTAGAACGCGGCTCTAATTTGTTATTGTTGTCTGGCCTAAAGTGATCACCAAGGAAACAAGGTTAAGTTCCTCTCCCGCTAATGGCGGTAGCACTGTTATTTTGCTCTCTGGTCACATCCCGTAGCTAACCAAAGAACTGAGAAACTAACTGAATGAAGGATGCTGCTCCTAGTGCGCAGAGGCCCCGCATCACACAGGTTGGGGTCTTGTCGCCTCCGTGCTAACACTGTGCTGGTGCCCGTGCAGCTCTCTGCAGGCATGGAAACCGCCCGACTGTGAGGGGCTCAGAGCGCCCCCTTCTGCCAAATTCCCGGGCCCAGAGGAACCCCAGGCCCGGAGTCCAGTGACTGTACCCCGCCCCCCATCTGTGGCACAGCTCCTGCTCCAGGCTGATACCAAGGCCGGTGGAGATCACTTTCTGGCTTTGTCCCTTCCCTGCTCCAGCCTGCGACCTTCTCCCGCTTCGTTCGAACCACACTCCCTCCACAAATAGTATTTTATTATTGTTACGGCTGATATCTAGATGCCCCCCAAAGCATCGTGTGCTCATAGGTGGGGCTTTGCGGGGGCAACTGGATCATGGGTGTGCGGTGCTGGATCATGCCACGCCATGAACAGCTCTTCTCTGTGAGGCCCCCTGCCAGGCTGTCCTGCCTTTGAGCCAGCCGACTATGGATGGAAACCTCTACAGTCTAAGAGCCAAAGTACTGTGTCTCTCAGCAGCAAGAGAGTGACTAAGGCTGGCTTGCTTGCTTGCTTTTCTTTCTTTCTTTCTTCCCTCCTTCCTCCCCCCACCTTTTGAGATAAGCTCTTGCTATGTAGCCTGGATTGGTCTTGAACTCATTAGGTAACCCAGGTTGGCCTCAAACTTTTGGCAATCTTCCTTCCCCAGCCTCTTGGATGCTGGGATTACAGTACGTCCCAGATTTACAAACATTCGAATTTCGAACTTTCACAGGCATACTGTATAAGACTCATTTTGTTGGCTTACAAATGAACCCAACTTATGAATAATTCTCCTGGAATGGCACTTGTTTGTGATTCAGGGGCTTTCTGTACAGGCGTGTGCCATGCACTGTGATTCAGCACTGTATTTTCTTAACCCTGAGCCTTTGGAACAATGCTTGGCACACAGCAGCTGCTCAGGGCTTCTGAAGAAGAGGCCAACACAGTAGCTCATGGCAGCTCTCGCAGGCCCGGGAGCGCAGGTTGCAGGCAGGGAACTCCGTGTCCTCATGTGGCTGGCAGGGAGCACGGCAGCGTCTCCCTTTCCTCAGGATGCTGTCTTCACATCCAGTCGCCTTCCTCTAGCGTTGTCACCTCGGGGGGGATGAGGACGCCACTGTCCTCCCCAGCAGGCGGTGGTGCAGGTCAGCGGCCTGCCGAGCCCTTCCTAGAGGCGCTGGACTGATGGCTCGGGAAGGATCTGCTGCATGGTCGACCCAGAATCGCAGCTCTCACTCTGCGGACCGCTGCTCTGGCTTTGGCTTAAATGGGGCTGACGTTAGCCCAGCTGCCCAGACAGTGAGGATGGTGCCAAGGGAGAGGGGACTCAGGACAGTGTGTGCTCTTGGGCCTCGCTGTGACTGAGAGCTGTAACCGTGACTCTTCTGTTTACTGAACCAGCTCTTGCTTTTTGAGACAGGGTCTCACAGTGTAGGGCAGGTTGGCCTTGAACTCACTGTGTAGCTCAGGCTGGCTTCGAGCTCATTGTCATCCTCCTGCCTCAGCCTCCTGAGTGCTGGGATTACTGAACCAGTACTTTGTCCTTTTATGCTTAATTTGTGCTGTGTTTCTGGTGCATGAGACCAAAGCAGGCTGTTCTAATAACATACGCCTCTACTGGCACTGTACATCTTCCTCTTCAGTCTACTCTTGTCCTTGAAATGACCCAAACAGCTGGGAGGAGAGGACGGCTTACCTGTGACTCTGGGTTTGCTGCCCATGGAGAGGAAATCGTCCAGGGGATCCTTGTGCCTGCAGCATACCTGATGACTCCTGTCTTTGATCAGCACCATCCAGGTTACAATGTGCCTCCTGAACGCTGGGACCAGAAATCTCGCGCAGAATCATAAACAGCTACTCTGGTATTTACAGCTGAGGAGACGTGGGAGTCACGCTGAGCACGCACAGATAGATTTGGTTTGTTGTGCAACAGGTCAAGAAAAACCCAGCGGCTGCGGGAGGGCTCAGGGTAGAGTGTATGCTTGCGAGGGCGAGGCTTGGCGCTCCTTCCTAGGCACCACCACGAAAAGGAAGGAGGGCGAGAAGGAAGAAAGGAGGAAGGAAGGAGGAGAGAGTGGGGGAAGGAGGGAGGAAGGAAGGAGGAAGGAAGGAAGGGAGAGGGGAGGAGGGAGGAGGAGAGCGGGAAAAGGTAGGAAGGAGGGGGACGGAGAGGACAACTGAACAGTATCGAAACCTAGAACTGCTCAGGAAATCACAGTGCGGATCAACAAATGGGGTCGCATCAAACAAAAAGCTTCTGCGCAGCCGCGGAACCATCAGCAGCGTGAAGAAACAGCCTGCAGAATGGGAGGAATCTTTGCCAGCTACTTTTCTGGCAGAGGACTGATATCCAGGGTATATACAGAACTAAAAAACCTAACACCTGAAGGAAGAGCAGTCCGATCAACAAACGGGCAAACAAACTGAACAGACACTTTTCAAAGAATGAACAAATGACCAACAATTACATGAAAAATGTTCAACATCTTTAAAAGAAAAATGCAGTCAAGACTATAGCAAGATTTCATTTCACCCTAGTCAGAACGGCTAACATCAAGATACAAAAAATAATAAATTCTGGCAAAGACGTGGGTGAAAAGGAGCCTTCCCACACTGCTGGTGCAGGTGGAAATGAGCTCAAGTGCTGTGGAAATCAGTGTGGAGGGTCCTCAGGACACTCAACAGAAGCACACGCGATCCTTGGTACACACCTGAAGGGCTGCAGTCAGCATACTGCAGAGACCCCTCACACCCACATTTATCACAGCATAGATCACAGTAGCCCCGTTATGGGATCCGCCTAGGTGCCCCCAGTGGATGACCACAAAAGAAATTGTGGTGTGTGTACACAATGAAGTGTCATTCAGCCACAGCGAATGAAATAGTTATGGTTCCCAAAGCTCCAGGTGCTGTTGGTTACCGAGGCTTACAACTGACTTGCTCTTAGGAGGGTTGCTGGAGTGTGGCCGGAAGGGCTCTCTCCCTCCCCGGCTCCTCCCTGTGCACTCTGCTTCCTGTCCGCCATGCTGGGAGCAGCTCCCCTCTGCCTGGCCCTCTGCCACGCTGTCCTGTCTTGGAGCCAGCGACCGGGGGCCAAAATGTGAGCCACAGTAAATCTCTCCTTTATACCGCGGGTGCCTGGCATTGTGTCTCAGTGATGAGAAGGTGACTAAGGCAGAAATCATGTTGTTTGCAGAAAAACAGATGAAACTAGAGATTGTTATGTTGAGCAAAATAAGCCAGACCCAGAAAGACAAGAAACATGTTTTTTCTAATACGCCGAACCTAGAAGAATAAGAAAGATGAGATGACAGTAGAAGGGAGACCATTAGAGAAGAGGAAGGGGGTCGGGGAGGTGAGGGTTAGGGTTAGATGTGATAAAGTATGCTGCACACGTGGATGAATCTGCCACAGTGATACCTATGGGGAAGGAAAGAAAGGAGGAAGGGAGGGAGCGTGAGGGGGGCAGAGGAGAGAGAGAGAGAGAGGAGGTTAAAAGTTCATCCAAGGTCACAGAGGTAATAAATGATTAAACTGATGAGTGATGATTATTGTAACAGAAATCTATGTAAAAATTCACAACTTAAAAATCAGGATATTCTGTAGCTATTTAAGAATTGGTGCATTATTTTAACTGAAATGTTTTAGATGGAAAAAGAAATTGTAACATTAAGAAAAAAAAGAAAAACCTTGCCAGGCTTGACAGTGCATGTCGCAATTCCAGCAATCTAGGAGGCTGTGGCAGGAGGATCGCTGCAAGTTCAAGGCCAGCCTGACCTACACAGCAAGTCCCTGTCTCAAAAAACGAAAAGGCATCTAGAAGTGGTCAGTGAGTTTGGCCATAGGCTGTTTCTATTCTTAAGCATTAGTGAACAATTTTCCTGATCATACGCACTTGGCCCTTGGCAAGAGCCCTGGGAGGAGACAAGTGGATAGACCAGCGGCCTGGACTCCGAGGGTAGCTGCTGCCTGATGTGAAGAATGGGGTGGCACTTGGTCACTGTGCAGGAGGGACCCGTCCTGGTCACCTTGCACCCTCACACTGGGCCTGGCACTCGGCATCACCAGTTCTCTGTCGGAGTGCAGTGGAGATGGGTGGTGTCTCCTGGAACCTTACAGGCTACCTCGACTCCATTTTAACAACTTCCTTAAAGCCCATTTATATTTAAAAAAAAAAAAAGAGCCCCACACGGTTACCTGATAGACTCCAGACAGGCTTTTGTTTTGAAAGTAAACGAGAGACACTGACCGCAAGTCCACTTGAGGATAGAGCATCAGCGAGCAGGTGGGTGGTTTTCAGGGCTGGACAGTGTAACGACTCCTGAAAATTGAGTCAAAGAGCTTATGAGGATTTGGCAGGAAGGTGACAAAGAATGACTGCAGAGACAAGCTCCCAGATGCATCTTGGTGAAAAATAACAGACCAGGAACGGCCCACGTGTCTGCAAATGGTGGAGAACGGAAGAGCGAGTGTGGTCTGTCCATCCCTGGACCTCAGTCAGCTGAGAGCAATGACAGCTGACGTGTGTGCAAGGTGGTCACACATCGCATGGCTCCATTTGTATGCAATTCCCCGCCCAGGTCGGCCCGTGGGGACAGAAACTAAATCAGTGGTTGCCAGGGGCTGGAGGGAAGGACATGGGGGGCCCGGGTTGATGGGTCTGGGTTTCCTTGTGGGTAAAGTGTTTTGGAATTAGACAGACTGGTGGTTGCACCATATTGTAAATATATTAAATGTCACTGAATTCTTCACTTCGGTTAATTTTGTGATCTGTAAATTTCACAGCCACAAAGGCTGGGAGAGGGTATCCTGCCCCTTCCCCACTCCCGACCACGAAGACAGGCAGGGCAGGCCTGCCCCCGGGGGCTGCCCTGCAGTTCCGCTGCTGTCCTGGTCCACACAGACAGGGCAGGAGGGGCCTCCTGTGTGTGATGTGGTCACGCCCAGAGCCATCCTGGGATTCTGAGCAGAGATGCTGGGCTCCAGGACGCGCCACTGGAGCTTCCACCCTTCTTCCCCGTGAACAGCTCCCAAAGCGCCCTCCACTCTGGTTCCTGAACATGAGGAACAGCTGCCACACAAAGTGACCAGCGAAGGTGGAGATGATGTTTGAGGAAAAAAAATGTGATGTTGCCAGAGGCTGGTGACTAAGAACCACTCACTGACTCTTATCCCTTCTTCTTTAGTGACGTGGCAGTGTCCATTGACTCAGCCATTCTAGGAAACGATTTAGCCACGTGCTTCCAAAGCCTTCTGAGAGATCAGATCCTTTAGCTTAGTTACCATAACCCTACAGACTTATACTTAGGACACAGGTGGTGTGCTAGCTTTTCATCGCTGCTACAGAATACATGGAAAAGCCACTTTAAAGGAGGGAGGGCTCGTTCTGGCTCCTGGTTTCAGAGGTTTCAGTTTGTGGTGGTCAGGCCCCACTGCTTCACCCTGCAGTGAGACATCATGTTGGACAGTGTGAGAGAGGAGAGTCGCTCCCTTGGGGGCACCCAGGAAGGAGAGAGGGTGCAAGAGGCCAGAGGAAGGGCCAGGACCCGAGGTCCTAACCTGGGGACCCTCTGCTCCCAACGCTGCCATCCAGTTATGACCTCATCCCCATGGCCCAGACTCCCCACAACACGGAGGCTTCATTCCCAGTGCGGGAAGGAAGAATGAGAACCAGGCTGCCTTCACCATGGAGCAAGGGAGGCCTCCCTGCATCACCCACGCCGGGTTCCACTGATTGAGACAGTGTGGTTGGTAACCGTGACATGCCAGCTTGACCGAGTAGGAAGCACCTGACAGACTGGCAAATTCTGGGCATGTGCGTGGAATGGACACAGAGGCCTCGGATTGAGGGGAAAACTCACTTGGATGTGGGGGGCGCCGACCACTGAGCCTGCAGCCTGGATGGAATGAGAGGGGAAAGGAGAAGGAAGTTTGTCCTGCTTCCTCAGCAGAGCTCTGGTCTCGCCATCACCCTGGGATGTCCCTCTCCAGCCCCTCCAGGATTCTAGCACAGCCTCCTCTGCTTTCCAACATGACTCGCAGTGGCCCCTGCAGACTCCGCCTGGATCTGCTGCTCTCCAGTGTGGACATGCGCATCATGCCTTCCTCCAAGCCTGACTCCCTGGTGGCCACTGGGACTTCTCACTTCTGATCCTGTGAGTCTGCCCAGTCAGTCCTTGGTGTAATTACATGTATATTTTCTATTCATCTGTTTCTCCAGCAAACTTCACCTAATGCAGAGAGCTACAAAAGTCTGGCCAGATTCCTCGGAGCAGGGAGACCCCACCTCTCCACAGACGCTCAATGTCACACCGTGGGAGGAGCATGTCCACATGGGTGTGTGAGTGCAGGCAGCCCAAGGAAATGCAGCAGAACTAGAACTTGTCATATCTCGAAAGAATCTCATGGCCTAGGAAAATGTCCACGAGAGGTTGTGAAGCGAAACAGAGTTGGATTACAAAATGACACAGGCAGCGTAATCCCACGCTGAAGGAAAAAATACTAACAATGGTTTTCTCTAGGTTGTGAGATAACAGGACATACTTATTTTCTTCCTTATTGGTGTATGTATTTCTTATCATTTCCACAATAAACAGAGTCAGTTTTGTAGTTAGATATGAAAATACCAAGTAGATGTTATTTTAAAAAGGGTGCACACTCTGCCCCGAGGTTCCAGGACGGGTGAGGTGGCTTCCATAAGGGGCTGAGTCCTGCCTGCCTTCCCCTAGGGGCTTTGCTCCTTGGGTTCCCTCCCTTCCCTCCTCCGTCTCCAACCTGGTCCTTGTTTCTGGATCTTTCCTCTCCGTTTACAATTATTCTCTGGTGCCCAAATGTGAAAAACTAAAGCACTTCGTTGACCTCCAGCATGACTGCTTTGTCTTTTCTAGAAGGAGCCTTGCACGCTGCCTTCTCCACTTTCCTGCTTGCCGTTCTCTCCTCAGCTGCACAGTTCGCCTCTTGGTGTTGCTGCCCAGGGCAGAGTGCCCTGGATGAGGTCGTCAGGCGCCGTCACAGGCTCTGGTCACACGTGAGTTCCCTTGGGCTTCGTAGTGCTTTAAAACCATGGAATTGATTCCAACGAATACAGAATTTCCGTCTCCCTGAAAACTGGAAGATCTAGCAATACTGCCCACCTTCCTGCTTATGAACAGCCTCTGGCCACACTGCAGCTGCCTCCTAGAGGGTGCAGGTGCTCAGGCCTCTTGGTCCGCTGCTCTGGCCGGGAGATGTCTGGCCACCTTCGGCCCTGACCTCGGGTACTGAATTTAGATTCTCACTCTTAGTGAAGCTGACTAATGTTATTATCACAAGGTTCAGGATACACTTGCAGCTTAGTGTGAGCCGCTGCAGAGGGAAAGCTGAGACTAGGATTTGGGCACCAGCATTTTCAAAACATGATCGAGAAAGCCTCAAAGAGAGAGCGAGGAGGTGAGTCAGATAAGCACGAAGGTAGATAATGGCGGATTAGTAAGTGGGAGGCAGGGTGGGCAATTGGCAGCTATCCTGTGGGGTCGGGACACTCGAACTAGGAGTGGAGGAAGCGGGGTCTGCATCCGCCAGCGGCTTCCCTGTGCTGCCCGGGGCACTGGGATATCGCCCTGTGTACCAGCCTCCTGGGAAGGAAGCTGAGGACACGCATGCCAGGCAGTGGCCCGTGCCCGTGAGCAGGCCCCCGCAGCGTCTGCAGAGAGGTGACGCCACTCCTGCCCTCGGCTGGCCCCCATCAGCGCTGGACAGCTGTGACGGGACAGAAGCCCGCGTTCTCCTGTACTCAGCCCAGGCTGTACCATGGGAAGGAGCAGACTGAGGTGAGTGCTCATGCACAGCTGGGAGGGGAGGGGGGGCTGCCGCGCGCACTGCCCTTGCCGTGCGCAGCCCTGGCTCCTGCAGGACAGCCCTCAAGTCTCCCTGGGATGCCCAGACTGACGAGTTAGGAGACACGGTTTCCTCTTGGTGATGCCTCTGCCAGGCGCTGGCCTGAGCCCGGGTCACCGTCACCCGATGCAGCATGTGGCCCGGGGGACCGGCTCAGCGCGCCAGCGTCAACGCAGACGTGGCTGTGTCCCCCACAGTCAGTGCAGCAGAAAGAGAGAGCAGCACGGGTGCCGGGTGGCAAATGCAGGTGTCTTCTCTTAGGTTACAGTCAGCTTGGGCACACGGCTTCCTGCTCCCTTGACAGAGCAGGTGGAGGAGCATCCTTGCAGACTGAGCGCATGGTGGCTGCCCGACTGTGGCTGCAGGTGCGGTGGAGGGACGGGATCAAGTCCTGCAGCTCTGTTCCCTGCTGGGGGCACACTGAGCTCTGCAGCCTCGGAGGGCTGTGGCCCGGGGCTGGGGCAACCGCTCATATCCGGGAGTGGAGGTTGGGGTCCCAGCATCTTCTCTCTGACCACAGACTTCCTCCTCTCCCCACCTCTTACCCTCCTAAGACCCCCACTAAGAATCCCACGGGAGGTCTCTGCTCCTGGGAGACCCTTCCAAGTCATCCAGTCCCACAATCGGGGACTGTGCACCCCAGCCCGATACCTACCCCCCAGTTACTGGGAAGTACTTGGGGCACAGAGAGAACCACTTGGTTCCTGCAGCTGAGCCTGGTCCCTGACTCTTCTCTGTGCACGGAGAAACCCTGGAGATCAGAAAAGCCTCACCCCTCGCTGACCCTGGGACTCTGGGAGGGGCCGGCGCCCTCGAGGCGGCGTTCCCACAGCACGGGTGGGAATTTATTGCCAGAATATTACACAGCAGTGGAAAAGACACACTCGAGGGAACTTTCAAGAGACATCTTGGTAGTGCAGGGCATCAGAATGAGCAGAACTGGACCCAAAACATAGGGGCATTCACAGATTCCCAGTAAAATCAGCGAAGCTGATTCTGTAAGAGGAAGTCAGCAAGCGCTGGCGGTGCTGAGACTTGCACACCCCTCACTTCCACAGTTTCTCCTCCCCAGCAGATCACACGCCCACGCCCACGGCTCCACAGCTCTCCCTGCCCAAGAATTTCTCGTGGTTCCAGCTTGGACAACTTCTCCGCTAGCCCCTTGTCCTGCTCCCCGCCCACTCTTGGTGGCTCCTTTGCGTCGTCTGCCACCAACACTTGTCACTTCCCTGCTTCCTGCTCAGTCCCCAGGGCAGGACCTTCCCGTCCACAGGGACCCCGTGCGCGCGCGGCAATTCTGAGACCCTCTTTGAGAAGGGAGCAGCGCTCACCGGAAAGCTGGGACCTCCTCGGCAGTCCTTAGGTGGGCGGCAGCTGAGTGAAACAAGTAAGAGAACAGAAGGACAGCGCTGTGTGTGCGGGGTGCGGCAGACCGAGGGCCCGCGTTTGCGTCTTCCGCGGCTGCATTCCAGCTCTGTCCACTCGGGAAGCCGCGGGCGGTTGCTACCACGCGAGCCCGCCCTCCACCGAGACCCTGCTCAGGGCCGGGGGAGGACGCGGCTCTTCTGCAGTGTCCCGAGTGACACCCGCCAGGCGAGTTCGGACCGCGGTTCCCTGCCCCCGGGGCCGGGGGACACGGGAGACTGTGACCGCGCCTTCCAACTCGGGAGGCCGGCCCGGCCCCTCTGAAGGGACGACGCTGGAGATCGGCGCCCGGGCAGCCCAGAGAGGTCGGCGGCGCGGCTGGCAGCGCTGGGGACTGGCTGAGCCGCTGTCTCCTGGGGACGTGTCGCTGGACGTTTCTATGCATCTTAAAGCAAACTTTGTATTTTTTCGCGAGCCGGTATCAAATAACCTCTCCTCCTCCTGACTTCGGTGTCTTTCTCCAAAACGAACTCAAATGCGAGCAAGCGCGAGGCACTGGAGGAAGAGCTGCTCCCGGGTGGGCCTCTGGCGCCCTCTGCTGACCACCCCTGACGCCGCACCCGGCGCTTTACGGCGCCCCGACGCTCCGCGGCGAACGGCAAGAGAATGAGAGCGCGAGAAGCAAGTTCTGCCCCCAGTTAACACCTGGCGTCGCCACAGGCACTTTCCAGATTTCTTCGCGCGTAGCGAGCAGGAGCCAGGCCCAGAACCCGCGTCCCTCGGGGCTCCGCGGAGGACGTCGAAGAGCAGCACCGCGCGAGGGCCGGCGCGGCCCGAGAGCGGGACGGCGGCCGCGCAGGGACACTCCGCGCTCCGGGGGCGCGGGAAGTGCGCCGGCAGCCGAGAAGGGGCGGAAGCGGTGAGCGCGGGAGCCGGAAGCGGTGAGCGCGGGAGCGGAAGCGGTGAGCGCGGGAGCCGGAAGCGGTGAGCGCGGGAGCCGGAAGCGGTGAGCGCGGGAGCGGAAGCGGTGAGCGCGGGAGCCGGAAGCGGTGAGCGCGGGAGCCGGAAGCGGTGAGCACGGGAGCCGGAAGCGGTGACACTCCGCGCTCCGGGGGCGCGGGAAGTGCGCCGGCAGCCGAGAAGGGGAGGAAGCGGTGAGCGCGGGAGCCGGAAGCGGTGAGCGCGGGAGCGGAAGCGGTGAGCGCGGGAGCCGGAAGCGGTGAGCGCGGGAGCGGAAGCGGTGAGCGCGGGAGCCGGAAGCGGTGAGCGCGGGAGCCGGAAGAAGGTTTCCGAGACCGAGCGCGGCCGGGCCGCTGGCGAAGCCGATGCGGAGGAGCCGGGAGGAGGACGAGAGGGCGCCCGACGGGGTCTCGGGGTTTCCGGCTCTTGGTCCGCACCGAAGAAGCGAGCTGGACGCCCAGGAAGAGCCGCAGGGCGAGGATGGAAAGGAATCGAAGAGTAAGGCGCGGAGACGAAGGTCCCTTCCGCGCCGTGGGAGCGGCTGCGGAGAAGAGGGAAGGTCCCCCGGGGTGGCCCTGTGTCTCCAAAGTCCTGAGATCTGGGGGAGTTTTGGGGGTGAGCGGGGTCGCGGCCCACTGGGCACCAGACTTGGCCCACCTGCCACACAAGGTTTTTGGAGGAAGGGCATCATTTGGTGGGCCTCTGTCTATTGGTTTTCTGATATTTTGACCTAGTCCATGCTCTGTTTCTCAGTTCCTGCCCTGCAGCTTCCTGCTATTCCCTTGTCCTTGCTCAACTCCCCCTCGACAGTGCCGAAATTCCACATCCTTCTCCAGCTCCACGTTTTCTCATCCTCCTTTCTGGTTTCCCTACGACTAACACGACCCATGTGTTCTGCAGGTTGTGATCAAAGCTAACATTTTAACGTGCGGATCCTTGCCAGGCACCTTGCAATGCAGTCACTGCAAGAACCAAGGTGTGCCGAGTCCCCGAGGTCACCCTGGCCTCCCTGTGTCACCCTTGTTGTCCGTGAGTCATAGATGAAGAGGCTGAGTTTGGGAGAGAAGATCATAGCCAGAACCAGGCGGCACCAGGGCTCGGGTTGCGCAGCCGGGACATGGCACTTCTCAGGGTCACTGAGGCCCGCACTGCAGGGTGGTTCACCCAGAGCGTGTTGCTCATCCCTGTTCATGGGGGCTGGGGGGATCTCAGGTACAGCCGCGTGTCCAGCCCAGGTGGTGGTGTCCCCAGGCCTGGATTCTGTCCCCACTTGGCTGGCTGCACCCTGAGCCTTGCCGTGTAGCCAAAGAGTGAAAAATGTTTCCTGTGTTCAGAGAGCTGGGTAAAGTAAATAAGTCAATAAAAGGACCGCACTCCGTGTTTGAGACACTAGCAAGAAAAGCAAAAAAACAGTTTTTCAAAATATACACTTTATATACAATTTTTTTTTTTTTTTTTGAGTCAAGCTCTTGCTATGTACCCCAGGCTGGCCTCAAACTTGTGATCCCCCTGCCTCAGCCTCCGGAGTGCTGGGGTTCTAGGGATGTACCACCACACCTGGCTGTTTATGTGTTTTTAAATTCTTTTTCTGCTCAGTAGAAGAAAAGCCCATTGTAGAGATCACCGATCACACAAAAATCCTACTGAAAATTGTGGTGATGGTCCTACGACTTTGGGAATATATCAAAAATCACTGAACTGGATAATTGATCTGGTTGAATTTTATGGTATGTGAATTATATTCCAACAAAACCATTTAAAACCAAGCCTGATGGTGCACACCTGTAATTCCACCCCTCTGGGAGGCTGAGACAGGAGGATGGCAAGTTTGAGCCTGACCTGGGCAGCTTAGTGACTTAGCAAGTCTGTCTCAAAACAAAAAGAAAAAAGGTTGGTGGAGGGGCTGAGGATGTAGTTCAGCTCAAAGGCTCTGAGTTCAATCCCCAGTACTACCCCCAAAAATCACACTCTAAAATGGTTTCCTAAAATAAATAAATAAAATAAAATGGTTTCCTGCATGGTGGAATTTTAGGCAATTTTTATTTCTTCCTTGAGGCTTTATGGATTTTCTGTGTTCTCTGGAATATCTGGAAAAACTACACATTCCAGTAATAATGAAACTGTTCAAGACTTTAATCATCTGCAGTTCTAAATACACAAAACATGAAGCTGTGTTACATACACACAGTGGAATATTTAAAAACAAGGGGATTCTGACATACGCTACACCATAAACTTGAGGACATGGTGCTGGGGGATGTAAGTCAACCACAAAGGACAGATGCCCTGTGACTCCACTTATATGAGATTCCAGAGGCAGAGTCAGCAACAGATAATGTGCTGGCTGGGGCTGGGCTGGAGGACCGAGGTCAGTGTTCAGTGGGAACCAGTTTCCACTCTGGGAGGAACCACTCGGGGCACGTGGATGGTGGAGACGGCGGCCCTGTGATGTGAATGGATTCTTGTCCCTGAGTGGTATGCATAGGAAAGGGCAAAATGGTCAATTTTATGTTATTTACACATCACTGCAATTTTTGGAAGCACTTTTCCATCCCCAAATCACAACATACTTCACTGGCTTTCTTTACCTTTGTACTTCTGTCTTTCAGAATTAGGTCTTTAATCCCTCTGGAACCCTTTCTTATTGTATGAGGCAGGGACCACCTTTTTCTCTATTAGTCAAATTTCCCAACACCTTCAACTAAACCACCACTTTTCTCCTGTGGGGTCCCCTCAACACCCCATAGGGGCATCATCTCACCCTGGACCTGCCAGCAGGACACCGGGAGGTTGGCCAAGGGGCCCAGAGCCCATCCTGACTCCTTGCACGCCCCACTCGGGAGACACAGGGCCCAGGGGTGGCTTCCCCGAAACGATCAGCAATTTGAACAACCCTAAAAGTCTGTCCTGTCTCATTTCAGAGACACACTGCCCCCAAATGCCTTTAGAATGAAAACAGCCCCTTAGCGATGGCCCGGCTGGACTCCCAGACAGGGTGGGAAGCTCGCTCACTGCTGAACACTCACTGAGACTTGGGTCTTCAGACTTGCTCCAGTGTGGGAGAGATGACAGGCGGTGAGCGAGGGTACCCAAGACAGGAGGATAAGGAGCCGTGGGGACAGAGCAGGCAGGAGGAAGCCAGTAAGGGCGCTTCACTGACAGGTGACATCCCGGTCCAACTTGCGGGATGGAGCCTGCCCTGTGTCCCGCCCGCAGGTGAGGTGCAGGGACTCAGCTGTCTGCCGGACACTCAAGCTGCTTCCGTCCAGGCTGCAGGGCTTCCTGGATCCCACCCTGAGCGTGGCATGCTGGGGACAGGCCTTGGTGCAACTCCTGCATCATCTCTCCCTGCCTTGTGTCAGTGACTGGGAGAGAAGCCAACTTGCAAAAACCGTGAAGAAGATAATTTCTGACACATGAATTATGACAAAAACAAAATCAGGTGCTGTGTGGGCTGGAGCTGCGCAGATTGCGTGGATGAGTGGCCTCCTTGGGATGAGAGCTACGTGGAAAGGGCGGACTCTGAGGTCGGGGAGCGCTGTGCACAACGAGAAGACAAGGATGAGGAGGATGGAGAAACCAGCTGCCAGGACACCATCTCACCTGAATTTCGTGAAGAAGCCCCAGGCCTCCATGAGGTCAGTGATGTAGGAGCAGGGGACAGTGGGGTACAGAGGCCGGGGTCAGGCGGACCAGTCGGAGTGGGGGGAGCAGGGACAAGGGAGGTGAAAGGCATTTTGTGAGGCTTGGTCAGATGTGAGGTAGTAAATCAGATGATGATGTTCAGTTTGAACAGCGGTATGATGCAGTGCCATCTACTTAGAGACAGAGCTCAGGGTGCAGGATGGGTCAGTATTTTCGCTGAAGTCATGTTGACGCTGAGATTTCTGTTCCATGTCCGATGGATGCCTCACACTCCCACTCTTAGGAGAAGGGCTCTTCCTTCTATTCGGAGATGGGTGGTGCTAGAGGATGTTCCCAGCCGGCCAGAAGGACCAAGAGATGGTGCGGAACTTGGGGAGAGGGGTGAACCGGGACGCGGGTGGGGTTGGAGCGCTGCACTCACTCCAGACAGGGAGGAAGGGAGGGAAGATCGGGAGGAGCAATGAGGCAATTTGGTGTCTCCAGGATGGATGGGGCCGGGCCACCATGCACTGTGGAGGACGGGCTAAAGGGAGAGGAGGATGAGCAGGGCTCTCCTGTGGCTCGCTCAGCTGCTCCCTCTCCGTGTGGAGTAGTCGGATGTCGGGTGAACGAAAGGCTGGGTGCTGACATGACTACAGAGGAGGCGAGCGTTGGCAAAGGGCATCCTCGTGACAGCCCATGAAGTCGTGAAGAGAACTTGCGGACAGACCCAGGACTGGGTGCCGGCTGGCCAGGTTCTCTGGGGGAGCAGGGCCAGCGGCACATCTGTGATTACAAAAGCTGAGCCACTGGATGGGCTGACAGAGTCAGAGGCGGCAGAGCCCACGGTGTTTCTCTGCAGGCACCTGGCGAGACGGAAGCCCGAGAACGAGTGTTAAGGTCGTAGTGCCAGTTGGGGCCTGAAGCCCTGGACGCTCCCTGGAGAGCTGCTGCTGGGAGTCCTCGTGGAAGGCCGAACGAGCTGCAGTCTGATGGCCAAAGGGTGACAGCGGCAGCCCCATGAAGAACTGGGTTTGTGAGTGGATGGACGGCTTCTTCAAGGTGGGGCTTCTCTAAGCTGAGCCGACGTCTCGGGAAACTTTCGTGGTTGCTTGGAAGTGCTCACATGTCACCCAGGGATCTCTCTGTCCGGTCATGCTGACACGCAAGACGAGCTGCTCCAAGCCCATCCTGGTCAACCCAACACCTGAACGTGTTCCCTTGGACCACATCCCGTCTCCAGGGAGACAGCTAGAAGGCCATGCTCTGCCTAGCACCACGTCACCACACATTCCTTCCCAGGACAGGAGGCCTCTCTGGCCTTGACCGGCCTCCCACACAGGTCAGAGAACCAAGGCGAGATTCGCTGGGCACAGCAACCCCAGCTGTGCACTCAGGGACCAGGGACCCCCTGGACCAGCTGACCTCCTGGGCACGCTGACCAGAGGGCCAGGGCGACTTTCAGAGTCAGCATCCAGCGGCCCCCAAAGTTCTGATTATTCCCTTGTCCCCAGTGCACTATCACCCCAGGCAAAGGACATAGGTACCTTTTGAGAGGGAGGAAAAGATGGACAGCTTAACTTCGGGTGGGGTGCAGGGCCTTCCTCATGGGGACCCGGCCTTCCTCCACTCCACGGGTCGGGTCTGAGTCTATAGCCTGGCTCCAGCCTGAGACCAGTGGAGGGCTGAGATTCTCTGCTGTCATGACTCAAGGTAGAGAAGCGGGACTTTCGCTCCTTTGCCCGGAGAAATTTCTTTTATCCAGATTCAGCAAGAATTTCCTAGGCTTCCTGTCTATTTTGGGTATTTTCAGGAGCATCATGGCTAAGCAGCCAGTGCCATCATCTACACGTGCAGACCACTGTGACCACGGCTTGGCCTCTGCTGCCTGTCTCACTCAGCACGCACCTTGCCCCTGGCAGTTGCATGCTGCCACTCGGCCTTGCTGTTCCGGGATCCAACGGCCTTTCATTTTCCCAGCTGAGCCAGCAGCTGCGGTTCACAGCTCTAGCACACAGAAAAGAGCAGTGGTGAGGCTCTTCGGGGATGCTGGCGCCCTCACCAGCCTGTTTCTCAGGGTGTGAGTGAAGGGCCCGTCCTCCAGCCTTGCCCAGTGGCATGATTGGTTTTACCTGGCGAAGCCTCTCTAGCATCCCCTCCTCAGTGGTAAACCAAGTGGTGCCGGGCATCTCCACTCTCCCACGCCTCAGCCAACCAGCCAGATAAACTCTAAGCTCCCTTCTCAATTCTGAAGGAGTCTGACCACCACCATTCTAAGCTGAACATCAACCCCTGCCATGCTGTGCTTGCGAACCTGCTAGAAATGTGCAATCATGGGTCGATAAGGCCCAGTAACCAGAGTTGCAACCCATGACTCCCGTCATTATTCAGCCCTGCACTTGAGAAGTAGCCCAAGCCCAGTGACCATGACTACTATCCATAACTCCCATCGTTATTCAGCCCTGCGCTTGACAAGTAGCCCAAGCCCAGTGACCATGACTACTATCCATAAATCCCATCGTTATTCAGCCCTGCGCTTGACAAGTAACTACAACTCCCTAAGTGTTCCCAAGCCTCATCCCTGACTGCCAACCACAACTCCCTTTCACTAAGCCCCCACCTTATGCCCATGACCCTATAAAAAACCTCATAGCCTGTAGGAAAGTAGCCAGTCTGGTCTAGTGCCAGAGCGGTCCCTCTCAGGTTTATTCTGAAACAAACCTGTCCTGTGACATACTCCTGCTTCTTTTCCTTTTTTCCTAACAAACTCCACGGGGTGGCATTAAAGCCAGAACCTCCACTTGACAGACCCACTGCAAGAAGCTCAGCCCGGCCCAGGTCTACGTTCCTTCTCCCACTGTCCCGCACCTTTAAGATCCATTGCCATACACGTTTCCCAGACCCCTTCTTGTCGGAATTAGAAAACTGTTAGCTCCTTGGGAGTGTGGTGGACCTGCTCCCCTGGGGTCTGCCGAGGCCTGAGTCTGGTTTTAGGTCTAGAGGCAGAAGCGGGTGGTGAGGGAGGGTCCATTGTCTGGCTTGGTGTGGAGAGCGGGATGGTTATCACTGTTGGCACAGCCTGTGCAGGACTCGTCACCTGGGGCAGAGGCAGGGAGGCCTCACCCGACAGTGGGGTGATCTCTCCCGCTGGCGAAATAAATTCGTCAGAATTCAGGAGCTCGAAGTCTTCATCCCAATCCACAACTCACACTGTAACTCAGCCCACGGCTGGGTAAGGGCTTCGGTTTGGTTTCAGCAACTTCAGCCCTGAGGCTGAGAGAGAGGGGTCTCCTTCAAGATGCTCTGAGAAGCCTCTAGAGTCTTCACGGGCATCTGGAGCTGGGAGTATGAATCTCTGAGCTCGTTATTTCCCTTTATTACTTTGTCCAGAGACACCAAGAGCAATCAGCCAATGTCATTATATTTCTTACTCTTCCAAAAGTGTTCAAAAGCATGGTCTGTAGAGTGGCTAAGCCCCTTGCGCCCCACAGATAGTGAATTAGGAGCATTGTCTGTACTTATGCCACGTACTGTACTTAAATAGCTCCTGCCACTGGTGCTTAGCACTCCCTGTGTCATCAGGCGAGATGTTGGCAGCCTTAGGGGTCATTGAGTTAGACAACCAACTCCAGAAATGGCAGCCAGTTGGGGAACTCCATCCATACAATTCTGTTTCTCTAGACCCACTCCGGGTACCAAAATCTGGTCAGGGTTCTGATTACGTGAGGGGATTCGGTAGTTCACAGGACCAGAGGCGCACTGTGGCCCCTGCACTTGGGAGGAACCAAAGATGCAGCACCCGTCCAAGCCCTGAGGCCTGAAGATCCAGGGAGTCACTGGAGCACGTTCTCGACGAGGGGCTGGGGAAGCTGGACTCTCATCCACCAGCGGTGGCCGCAGCACAGGAATGCATCTGGCTTCCTCCTCCTGCCTTGTTCCACCTGGGTCCCACCCTGTGGATGAGCCACCCAAGACCAGAGGGCCACAGCCACACACACCCAGGACAAGCTCCGCGAATCTCTAGGGACGGCAGCCTCAACTCAAGCTGGGCATCAAGATCGCCCAGCCCAGGGGCCGAAAAGAAATTAGCTACTTTTATCATTCATGCAGGAGAGGCTAAAAATGAGGGGGCAGTGCTTAGGAAATGTAGAAAGGCTGAGAGGACCTGTTAAAGAACACTGAGTTTTCTAAGTAACACCTCTCCATGCCTCAGGGGAGTCCTCAGCCAGGGCCACTCCCCACGCCACCCTGTGCTCTGGGACCAAATCCCTCAGATCTGTTCCCAGGGTTTTCTGGGCCAGCGCCTCCCTGTGTGTGCAGGTCAGCACCGCCAGCTCTTCCGTGAGTGTGGGTGTCACTGGTCCCTCTCCCTTCCCTCCTCCCTCCTTCCTCTCCTGTTCTCTCTCCCTCCCTCCCTTCCTTCCTTAAAAAAAATATATTTTGAGAGAGGCTCTCACTAAATTGCTAAGTTGCGCAGGCTGGGCTTGAATCTGCCCTCCTCCGCCCATGCCCGACTGTCCTGGGTTCTTCAATGGAACGGCATCATGGATTGTGTGGCTTTAGGGGTTTTGGGGAACCCAGTCACCACCTCTCCCAGATGAAAACCTTCAGGGAACCCCTAAATCAGTGATGGCAAACCTTCTAGAGCTTTCAGGGACTCGTGTGCTGTAGGTTTCTACCGCTGCTCTCAGTGAACACTTGGGAACCCAAATGAAGCAGGAGATTAGCGCATGGCAAAGCTGGCTGGGGAAGCAGGCACGACCTGTTAAGTAAAATCCCAGGACACGTGGCGGAACACTTCCCAAAGTCCTGCAGGTGGCTTCTCGGGAGAAGGGAGGCAGCTTTCTGATAGGATGGCCCAGACCTGACGTCCGCCTGAGGAGTGGGAGACACAGAAGGCACAGTCCACATCGAGCTTCTGGTCACTGTGTTGTCTCCTGCATGGTGGCCACCCTCACACCGTAAGGTGTCTTTCTTTTCCTACTCGTGCTTTTGGCTCAAATTCACTCTGTGGAGCCTGTTTCTTCTCCTACCTTCAATAAATGTAAAACTTTACTACCATTTGTGCTTGTCTCGACCAATCCTCTGTTCAGGATGGAAAAAACCCAGAAACCATCTATAGGAGGAGGCTCTAGCACCCCAAAACCCGGTAACACAAAGGCACGTTGACCTGTGCATGGCTGAAGGCAGAGGGTTAAGGTGAGAGTATGGTGGATTCAGGCTGTGTGCAGAGAAACTCCAGGTTGTTTCTCACACAGATGACAAAATTTAGCAGTGTTGGTTTTCATCTAGCTCACTCACTCACTCTCTGGAGGCCACAAGCAGAAGTCTCTGTTTACATTAAAATAACTTCCTTGTGACACCACCATGTAGACGGTGACTTTACATATCCACAGGGCAAGATCTCAAAAACACGGTCCTCAGGGGACAGCAAGCTGCAACTGTTTGTGGGCTCAGTAACGAGGGACTGGCCAACGCCAACCCTGGAAAACACCTGAGGGTGACAAAGTCACTCACACCTGTCACAGCCTATTCCTGACCCATCAGGAGCCGTGGTGCTGAAGTGGCCACAAGGGGGTGGTGAAGGATCATGTACTTTTCCCTGCAACCCCTTCTCTGGTTGCTTCCTTTCCCGCATCTCTCCCTTATCCCTGTGGATTGCTAGTGACCGCACGCAGCACCCAGCCTGTCTCTAGCAGGCTTCCCCAGGCTGGGTCTGAATGTTGGGTTAAGTTTTTCCAAGTTGTTAACACATTAACAGTCTGCTCAGGGCAGACTGTGTGATTGGAGCTGATGAACCTTTTCTTACTCCTCCTCCTTCCCCGCTGAGGCCTCACACGCCTCCCAATTCTGTTCCACCTCCCAGACTGCACATTGTTGTCCCTAGTGGCTCAGGAGGTGGGTCTGGGTCCCGGAACGGCTAAAGGACAGCAGGGGCTGAGGCTAGCTTCCCTCTGGATGGCCCGTGGGTCCCGGAGCCCTTCTGAATCCCGGATGCTGAATCGAGCCTGGGGTCACCTGGAGCTCCCTGTAGAAGAGTTTGGCTTTAGGCCTCTTTTGTGCCTTGGATCAGCAGTAACTGGTTCTGTTCACCAGTTTGAGAGGACTGCAGCGGGACTCAGCATCAAGCTTCCAGGCAGGGAGCAAAGCTGCTGACTGTGGCAGCCCCGCTCCCTGGGGTCCAGCCCAGACTGAGACCAACGGGACAGTGACCAGGGGTGGCACTTGCACAAGCCAGCGCCCTGCGGGACAGACTGGCGGCCTGGCCCGGCCTCCTCTTGGTACCAGTTCTTATCTGAAGTGTCTTTCCAGGAGGAAGGAAATGCAGCCATTACTCCCTTGTCTGTTGCCCTGGTGAAAGGGCTGTGTGGCCAGCCATGTGGACGACACTTGGGCCTCCCTATTACTAGTTTTGCTCCTAATTCCAGCTGCCTCTCGCCCTCTCCTCCTGCTCATCAGTGCTCAGTCCTCTGCCCAGAAAGCCCCTTGTCTTGAGTATGCAGGACCCCGCCTCGCTGCCCCTCCCTGTGGACCTTCAGGGCTCAAGGCAACAGGAGCTGGGCCAGTGGAGTCTGGAGCCGTCCACACCACATCAGCAGCTTGAGCCCAGCTGGTGCACACAGGCGGCACTGATCCCAATTCAAGTTACTCTGGTCACCTGGCACCTGGAGGGGACAGAGCTGTCCCCTCCCTGTGACCAGAACCACATCCCTCCTAGGGGCTGAGGGGCCCTTGGCAGTGGAGCAGCTGTGTCCCAGCCTCAGTGCCTCCATGCGCTAAGCCTCAGCAGAGGTCTCCATTTCCTAATGGCTTTGCAAAGATCTCCTCCAAGTCCAGAAGCCCAGGGACAAATTCGTCCTCTACTCGGTATTCTCCATTTTTGTTTCTCCTGCTCAGTTACTTGGCGCCTCCCTCTCTTGCTACTGAGGGTGATGGCTCTAGATTCTCCCTCGGGAGATTCAGGTTAACTGCAGGTGTGAGGTTCTCTTCCTGCTGCTTGCTCGGAGACAAGGGAGGGCCTGGGCCACCGCACAGGCGCCAGGCCCAGTGGCGTCTGGGCTCACAGCTGAGCTGTGCTCTTTACAGAACCCTGAGTGGGCAGGTGTGCCCACCGCCTGCAATCCTGTTGATGCAAGAAGGCAGCACTGGAAGCTCAGGATGGCCTCCGGACGAGGGTCCCTGTCTAAGCCCAGCTCAGCCCCCAGCAAGTGTACTTATGTAGCAGTATTTGAACATTAACATTATACGCCCCTCACATCACACAGTTAACAAGAGAAAAGCAGAGCTTCTCAATTAGCCAGAAAATGCTCCGCAACTTTTTTTTAGGTTTGAGACAGGGTCTCTATCATAGCCCAGGCTCATCTCTCACAGCAATCCCTCGCCTCAGCCTCAACCTCGTCAGTGCCGGGATTATAGGCGTGAGCCACTATACCAGGCGTTTCCAAACCTCTTGACCCTCTAGTTCAAATTATAATCTTCCAAGCTGGGTGTGGTGACGCATGCCTCTAATCCTCGCACTCAGGAGGTTGTGGCAGGATTGTTTTGAGTTTGAGGCCAACCTGAACTAGAGAACTTGTCTCAAAAAACCAAGAAAAAAAAATGATAATCTTCTAGGGGTGACAGCCCAAGTCTTTCCTGGGGACAGGATGGGGTGAAAGTAAGAAAGTGGACCAGAGTGCCACCAGGAGCCAAATCCTTTTTTCTTCCCTCAAAAAAGTATCATCACCCTAGGGCCTTGCTGGGAGCAGGATTCAGACTTTGGCCACACCATGGCCCAGCAGCTGGGGCCGGGAGACTGAGCCACAGACAGAATCTCAGCAGGATTCCGACCTGCACACTCCGCAGTCACCTGAGGTGCTTGCCTTCTCAGAGGACACTCCAGCGCCGCCGTTACTGGGTCTCCTGGCCAGCACCCTTTCCAGTGCTCCAGGGACCCGAAGCCGCACATCTTCCACCGGGAAGGTGGCTCTGCCCCTGCACTTGCAGGGCAGCCCCTGGGACCAGGTGTATTCCGGGTCATGGGCTGTGACAAAACCTGACGCTCAGGGATGGTGTATCAGCAGCAGAACGACAAGCATGAAGGAACTCAATCTGCTGAGACATTTAACTTGTACGTTACATTCTGATAAAACCCATGGCAACTTTTAGTTGGCTTGCAAGGAGGAGTGGCTCTGGCGGAGTTTATGTTCCCGGTTGTTTTCTTATTTTGAAACCAGTACAAAAAAACACTGTGTGTAACAAAAGCTTCCCTCCATTTCTGGGTGTGACAGCATCTGAAGCTAATCTGTTATTTTTGGAAGGACAAGTCCAATTACAAAAGACAAATGTATACCTTATTTGCTTAGATTTGGGAGCATAACAGCTCATAAAAGAATTCAGATTTCTTTTATTGTTAAGCTGCAACATACATGGTTTAATACAACAAAAAGCATTTACTCAACTGAAAATAAACAATAAACAAACACTCAAAATGAAGTATTTTCCATTGGAAACATGTTAAGATGAATACGGGGCTTCATTACCATCTGACTGCGATTTTCTTATGTGTTTCCAGCCTACACGTCCCATGTTTCCTGTCATGCAGATGGGAATGGAAGTTTGAATGACTGAATAAACGAAAAGTCCGTTCACTGCAGAGAATCATTTCACAAGGCAGCCAAGCTGGGTTTAGAGAACAAAATCATTCAAGAAATTCTGCATGTATTTAGGCTCATTTCAGAACCCATGAACCTTAAGCTGCTCCTCCTTGACAATGCCAACCTGCAGAACAGAAATTTAGCAGCGTCACCCTCAGGAATATGTGTTAATCTCTAAGAAAACATGGACTGGGGGTCAAGAACAATCAGCCAGCAGGTTGTGCAGCCCGAGTGGTGGCTGTCAGCAGCACCGACCCACCTTGCCTTGCAGTCTGCACCACGCACACCGAGAAACATGCTCACACATGGGGACGAAATGGTCCTTTACCAGCCACACAGGATGAGGTCTTACTGCCTTCAAAATGAGTGCTATGTCTGTATTTTACTCAATTACCTAACATATTTTACTCACGTAATTTTTATAAAGTAGGAAATAACTCACATTGCTTTTAATTTTAGAAGCAATTTCAAGGTTTCACGTAAGGCACGCAACCACTCACCTCCAAGAGAAACTGGCAAATGTTTTTCCGCTGGTCACCTTGAAGCTGAATAACCTCCCCGTACTCAGGATGTTCAATCACAGTACCATTACAGGCAAATTTCTAGAACAAGTACATTTACAAATGTACCTTAGTCAAATCCAGTAATTTTTTTTACAATTGGGTTTTATTTCAACACGAAAATAAAACTGCAATTTTAGTAAACTTATTATCTTTAAGCACAGACTGTCTCCTAAAATCCCCAACCCTCCCAAATTAATTTGTAAATGAATGAATGAACAGGTCATATAAAGAAAATTAATTTTATGTGGAACATCAAAAACTAAATGTCTAATGCCTTACTGTGTTTCTAAATCACGTAAGTCATGGTGCCCCAGTCCTGAAGAGACCATCCTGAGAGAACAGCCACATTTCTGGGTGTTAATTACAAAAACGTAAACACCTTTCTTGGGGCCCCATTTTTTTCCATCCATACTGATTACTGAAGGAAAATCCACAATTCCATTGTGAGGTATGCACCCCTTCTTTTTCTCCCCCAGAGCTGGGGTGGAACCCAGGTCCTCTGCACTGAGCCACATCCCCAGCCCCTTTACTTATTCAGAGGCAGGGTCTTGCTAAATCGCCAGGGTTGGGCTGGAACCTGCGACCCTCCTGACTCAGCGTCCTGGAGTGCCGCCCTGGCTGCTGGCTGTTTTAACGCTGCTGCCAGAAGCCCCTACCTTTTTGAAAGCCTTCACAAGTTTCTTCTTGTCATAGTCATCTGCGATGCCCTGGACCGTGGTGAGCGTCTTCCTGCCGTTGCGCTGCTGGATCCTTATATGGATGTAATCCTCAGTCCCTGCCGGGAGTAAGTCGTCACCCTTAGTGGCATCAGCGAAGGGGTCTGCGAAGGGAAGGAGAAACGCGCGGAGGTGAGGCGCGGCCTTGGGGCCAGCGAGGCAGCAGCCGGGTCGCGGCCCGGGCTCGGGGGACCTGCGGGAAGCCCGTTCTGTCGCCCCGGTCGCGACATGCGTCACCCCGCGCACGGGGACAAGGCCGCGGGCGCGCGGCCGGCCCGGCGGCATCTCTGCGCCCGCGGAGAAGGAAGCAGAGGAAAGCCGCAGGCGGCGTGCGCGGCTCCGTCCTCGCCGTGCCCGGGCCCGCCCGCGCCCCGGTCCCCCGTCCCGCCCCGCGCCGGCGGGCCCGCGGCGCCATCTTCCCGGCTGGCGGCGCTCACCGAAAGATTGGAGATTCTGGATAGTGGACATGCGACACTAGTGTGAGGCCGGCTGGCACGGAATTCCTGCGGGGCCCGCCCGGACGCGCGAAAGGAGCTGCGGCGGCGAGAGGACGGAGGAGGAGGGCGGAGGGAGCGAGTGAGCGGCGGGCGGGCGGCGGGCGGCGGGCGGCGGGCGGCGGCCGAGGCAGAAGCGGCAGAGGAGCGGGAACGACGCGGCGGGAGGCGGCGCTGCGGCTGCTCGCCCAAGATGGCCGCTGACGCTTATGTACCCGGCGCCGCGTCACGTGACGCACGCAGCGCCCGCCGGGAGGCCCCGCCCCTCCGCGGCCCTTGGCCCCGCCCCTGGCGCGGCGAGGCCGGCGAGGTGGGGGCGGTTCCGCGGGCGCTGGGCCGCAGCTCTCTGCACTCAGGAGCCCCGCGGGATATGGCCTGGACACGGGGCGGGAGACGGGGCGGGACGCGGTGCTAGGCCTTGGACATGGGGGTGGGCACTGGACACGGGGCTCGGGGGTGGACACGCGGTTAAGGGCTGGAGACGAAATGGGGTGGACACGTGGGACGGGTGTTGTCATGGAGACAGGCGACGCAAGGGGGCCAGGGCTCGGAGGTGGGGTGGGCACTGGACATGGGTCAGGAGGCGGACACAGGACAGGGCTGGACGTGGAGTTGACACCAGGGGCAGGGGATGGACATGGGAGTGCAGGACGCCAGTCACGGGGCAGGGGCTATGTGTTCTTTGTCCACACAGCCCAGCAGGGCCCTGGGGTCCAAACAGATGGGCTGAGATGGAGGGATTCTTATGCCCATTAAGTATCTCGGGCTCATCAGACTCCTCCGTGAACAGAAGTGACAGGGTCCGGTGGGAAAGCTGAGTGAGGCGAGACTTGAGTTTAGCACCACATCAGGTGGCAGTGGTTTGTTCACCCCAGAGTCTGATCAACGCGGGACACGGTGTTGCTTAGATACCCAGCGTCCCCGCCATGAGTCCGACAGCTTGGTAGACAGACTGAATGTGTGTGGTGTTCCTGTGGCCTGCGACCCTCACTGCCTTGAGACTTGGTCTTACTGAGTGTGCTCTGGGGATTGTATCAGGCACAGAATGAATAAAATGAAATGTGTTACATTTAAATGAAGGTGTGAGAAATACAAATCGTGTGACTAACGGAACCTAAGTACATCGGCATTTTGAATTTTTTCACAGCGGAAGTTTAATATCACAGATTTATAGTGAGTGATTCTGTGACACCCAATTTTCGAAGCTCTGGGATAAGAGCAACAACCAACTGAAGAGGTTGCGTTCTTTGAATTCACAGATCCACAGACTTCTAAGCTTTGCCCTTTCCTGTCACGTTTTACAAATAAGCATTTCAGAAGTGTCCTGGGTGTGTGGTGTTCTGCGGAAGGGGTGGAAGGTGTGGGCTCCTCTGGAGAGTCAGTCAGCGGAGCCCCATTACGACCGCTTTTATCTGAGCTCATGATTTTAGGTTCTTTTCTTGACAGGATTGGCTCTCATCTAAGCAAACCATGAAGATATAGCAATAGCTTGCACTCTCTGAGTGTGCACCATGTGTCAGATCAGGGCCCAGTGTGCGACACTCAACATTTCTGTCATCTTCTCGTCCCCTTCCAGGCTTGGCGCCACGTTTCCCCCAGGCTAGTTGGAGCCACGCTGCCCCCCAGTCCTCGGGTGGTCTTCGTCCACTCCCTGCCCTGATGTCCCCAAGACACAGCTCCTTCCCAGTTCATTTTTGGGGGGACCCTGCTTGTATTCTCTTGAAATAAAAACCACCAGGCAGGCTCCAGCGCGGTCACCATCTGCTCTCCGGGACCTCACTCTCCTCTCCTTGCCGGTGGTTACAAGGGCTGAAAGCATCCGCTCTCCACTCCTGCTCTCTCAAGGAAGGGGCTCCCCTGAGCACCCCACCTCTCTCTCATCTACAGCGTCCCCCTCTCTGTGGAACTGACTTGGGATGCAAATATTTTCCAGACTTCCTTTGCTCTTATGTCCTCTTCTTTCTGGAATCCACTTTTCTGCTCCTTTTGGAAAATGTCTGCAGTCCCTTTCTCTGTGGCCTGTGACCCACCTTTCTGACCCGCGGTCTCCATCTGCACTGCCGCACGAGGCTGTGCTTGCCCAAGTCAGCTTCATCTCCACACCGCCCACCCAAGGCTGTTGCACCTCTTTTCCTCTTCCTGACCCTCTCCATAGTGCTGGACAACGTGACTGCCTCCTTTTTCATGGCTTCTGTGATGCCTCTTACTTGTCTTCTGCGTCATGGGTCATACCATTTCTACTCTTCTGTGGCTCCTTCTTGCTCAGCCTGCTCCAGTGTGCTAGCAGAAGGGGTCGGGACAGGGAAGAGGTGGAAGTGTGTGTCCTGGAGACTGCTTCAGGTGAGGCAGCCACCAGCAGAGGACAACTGCCCCAGCGGTCCAATGGTCTTGTGCCTGTGCTCGATGGTGTCATGGGTTAGAGGAGGGGACAGAGCCAGAGCAGAGTGGGTAGCAATTCCCAAGCATGTCTCAGACCTGGCAAGTCTCAGCTCATTTCCATTTTGGTTGTATTAGTCTTAAAAAGCCAACAGAAAAAGAATGCGCATTAGAACATAACCCCGAGTTAAAGAAAAATAAAGGTGAGGGGAAAGTATCTGTGTTTAGACCACCTCTGAGGAGGGGAAGCAAAAGAAGACAGGTATGCAAATGGAGCCACTCATCCTTCAAAAGTGGGTGGGATGTACAGGGAGGGCGAAAAGCAAGAAACTCACGTTAATTCCCCTTGAATACTTTTTTTCCCCTTTTTTGGGAATACTTTTTAATAATAACGCTTTTAGGAGAAACAAGAGAATTGGCAGAGCTGTTGACAACAGCAGTGAGGTTGGACAGCGATGTCATGTTCCTTGGGCTATAATTCCAGGATGGATGCTGGACTCCTGGCGGGATGGCGACAGCACCCCCAGTGACACTTTCTGTGGTGACTGTGCCGAGGGGTTGCATGTGGCTCTTCCTGCAGATGACAGAGTGAAGACCTTCACCCTCTTGGACCGTGCAGACCTGTCAGAACTACTCAATCACAAGGACCAAGTCTGTCTTTCAGAATAAACACATTATCTTCTATGTAATTGCCATAATTAGCTGTGGGAACATCCCTGACCCATTTGCAGCAAAAACAGATGGAATGAGATTTGTCTTCATGCACGCGCTAGGATGTTGTGAAAATACAAACTGTTGGCCATAAACAGTCCCCACACTGCAGAGGGGTGCTGTGGTACAGAGTGGCACAACCGGCCATGACCTCTTTTAGTCGCTTGGAGCGATAATTCCAGATGTCTTTGAGGGAGCTCACTGAGAGGTGTAGAAATCATGAAATCTGCTCAAGTAACAGTAGGAGCAAACTTTGCAAAGAAAAGCACTGCTCTCCCCTCCACTCTTTCAGCTCACAGAGCTGCCACCCACCTTGTGGTCTTGGAGGGACACTTGGAGACCTTTCTGTGCTCTTCTTCCTTCCTCTCTGGGCTCTCTGCTCGATCTCTAAGTCAGCCTCCATCGCCCAGCATCCACTGTCAGCCTTGCTCTTGCCCAGGGCTTGGCTTGGAAGGGAATTAGGGAGTGGGAGTTTGGAAGAGGAGTGGGGGCCAGCTTGTGCATTCTTATAAAACCTCCTCGAGTCTGCCCTGCCCCAGTTAAGAAGATGAAGATGATATATACAGATGATACAGATACAGATGTAGACATAGCTATAGACAGAGGAATGGATACACAATCTTCTGCAGCAAGATAGATCCCCCGAAGCCCAAAGACATCATTCGGGAGAAACAAGGGAACCAAAAGTGGTATGAAGGAGGCTTTGTGAACATGGAAGAATGTAGGAAAATCCAGATATGTGGATTTGAGATACTGATACATGACGTCTACCACTGAGGCACCTGGAGGCCCCGTGACTGCCCAGTCCTGGCTGCATCCCCCTTCCTCGCATGCCAACACGACTTAATCCTGTTTTACCTCCTTTCGTAGACCATAACTTCCAGAAGGCAAGAGACTGTGTTTTTCTTTCCACGTGTCTAGCTCCAGCTCATGCTTGGCAAAGAGTAGACATGAAACACAGGCTGCTGAATTCAGGGGGTGGTTGCATGTTTATAATGTGTTTGTGCATTTCTCTATGGAGATGTCAAGATGGTCAGAAGCACCTTAAACTCAATGTGACCAAAAATTGTGCGTGCATGTATGTGTGTTAGTGGGGACTCAGCCAGGGTCTCGCAGATGCTAGGTGAGTGTTCTCCACTGAGCCGTAGCCCCACCCGGGCTGGGGAGGGCCAGCCACCCTTGGGGGGGGCAGTGGAGCTGAACATTCTTAAAGGACCAGCAGGGATTTCAGTGTCAGAGGTCATCCCCAGGGGTGGAGAGTAATGTGGGGAGATAGAGAGTTGAGGAAGGCCCTGCCTCGATGCTGTATGACCCTGGGTCCTGCCAGAAGCAGTCACTGGAACTCCCTGCCGGTGCTCAGGCCCAGCGTCCAGCCATGTTTCGATGCTTCTGGCACTGGCTAGGATGTCTGTCTCCCCAGTCAGGGACAGAGTGGCGGCTAAGCCAGCGGAGTGCTGATGGCATCAGGTCTGAGGCATGACTTCCTCTGTCGCCTCTAAAATATCCCAAGCATGTCCGCAGTCAGCAGGCACTATGCTGACGTGTGGCCAAGTGACACCAGCAGAAGCCGTGTGCCTGGGTGGCCAGCACTTCTGTAGCCTAGAGTTAAGAGGAAGAACCGGACACAGGGAACAAGAGACAGCGCATCCTGAAGACACGGCGCCATCCCATTTGTCACCAGGTGGCTCTGCAATGGCCCAAAGTCCACCTGGATGGAGGTGCTCGTGCACCGAGCGTGTCCACAGCTGAGCGCCTGCTAGGTGTGGCCCGTTCCCGTCAGGGCGGGGAGCGCCGGCCCTGCCGCCCTGCACAGAGACTGGCTTGGAGTCTTTCTTCCTGACTTTCCAGAAGATGTCATGAAGCGGCCCAAATGGCAGAGAAGGATGGACCAGAAAGGACGGGTTTTGAAAGTGCATGTTATCGTCCCTACAGGAGCCAGCAAGGGCACGTGGGAGACAGCATTGTGGGAGGCAACGTTCACCGCCACCACTGCCCGCGGAGCCCTTCTGTCTTCAGCTGAGAAATCACCACCTCGCTTGGCGGGGAGGACATGGTTACACTGTCTCCCTGTCGCTGGCCTGCTAGTGCTCCGTGGTGGTGACACATCACAGCTCTGGACCAGCTTTGCTCCTTGCCATGTGACACAGCACATGGGGACGAAGGTGGCTCTCGACGCCTTGAGTCATTAGCTCAGTCCTGTCTCCTCGGCCTCCTGAGTGAGCATGAAGCCGAGCACTGGCCGGCCTGGAGGCCATATGTGAGGCTGCAGCTTGCTGAGCGGCCCCGAGGACGGCAGTATGAGCTCTCTGGGCTTGCAGAGGCTCTGGCCTGATGGACATGCAGGGTCAGTGTCTCTTCCTGCCCAGGGAGACGCTGCTGAGCTTGTGAGCTGCTGCCCGGGCAGCCAGCGTTGGACGCTGTGGATACAGGGTGGGTGGTGGTGCTGATGCCTGGCTGCCCGGTCTCGCCACATCATTGGCCCTCACCTCTGCTAGCAGAAAGACGGCGCTGGTCCCTGTCACAGAGCCACCACGAAACTGAGCGGAAGCCCCATACCAGAAGGCGGCCTCTAGGTTGACTGCCAGGTAAAGGAACCTGCTGTCCTTCAGAACTTCAGTTAAGATAGTTGGGTTGTAGCTAGACACCACCCACCCTGGGCTGGGGAGGAGCAAGGAAGAAAGATGGGCAAGACTGGTGGGAAGGCTTCCCAGTGGGATGGCGCGATGCACACCCCCACCTTCCCTCCTCTTGAATGGATTAAGAAACTCCTAGTGTGAGTGTGTGAACGCGGCTTGGTGGCTTGGACAGGATCCTGGGGAGCAGGTGGCGCCCACCCCCACCGAAGCTGCCTCTCCTTCTCTGGAGGAGGAGTGAAGATGGACAGAGGTTTGGTGGCACCTCTTCCCCTCCATTTTGTGGTGGGACACCACCTTGCTGCCCCCATACACATCAGCTTCTGGGAATTGCTATGGTTTACACATGGCTGGCCGCCCAGGGCTGCAGGGTTGGAGGCTTGGTCCTCCGGGTGGTGGTAAGAGGGCCTGCGAACCTTCGGGAGGCAGAGCCTGCTGCCACCGTGCCTTAGGTGATGGGGACACTGCCCTCGTGCGGACCACGACGGGACTGCCAAGTCATTTCTCTCTGGAGGGTGGTTACAAACAGCAAGCCCTTAGCTTTCTGCCGTCTCTTCTCAGGATGTGACAGCTTCCTCCGACATGTCCTCTTGCTGCCCGTCACAGCATCCTTCATGACACCCTGCCAGCCGAGCCAGGGCTGGTGCCACGTCCTTGGACTTCCATATATGTAGACTAAATCAACCTCTTTTCTTTCTAGTTACCCTGCTTCTAGTGCTTTTGATGATAGTTACAAAAAACCAGACTAACACAGAGATGGCATCCCTCGGCCCCAGGACGAGTGTGAGAAAGAGCTTTCTGTGTTCTGCATGATCTTGTGTGGTTACACAGGTGCAGAGCTGAGACCACCACAGAGCCCTCACCCCAAGCACTTGCTCGGGGCCAGTCCCTGCGCAGGACGAGGGGACCCGGTTCTAGAGACGAGCTGGGTCTCACGCAGGAGAAAGATGTGCAAGCAGGGATGCGCAGTGCAGGCAATGAGTCCCTTTGGGCTTTCCTTACCAGCGCATTCTCTCAGTCTAGTTGCTCGCTGTGAAGCAGTTCTGGGACACGTGTTGGGGGGGGAGGGATGTGGGAGGAGGAAGAGAGGAAAAGCCTCAGAGAAGAACCCACAAGCAGGTCACCCCAGGTGCTCCTGGGCCTTGTCCTCGGGACCCCTGGGAAGCTCTGTGGACCCTGCGGCTCCGCACGTGGGCCACAGTTCTGACACTGGGCTCCATCCCGGCCCTGCCGAGTCAGAGTCGCTTTAGACAGTGAAGTCTGAGCAGCACTGTGGGGCATCTGTCATCTTTACCAAACACGACAACTTTGATACTAGACATGTTTTTTCTGTATTTTAGGAGTTGGTTCTACCGAAATGGATCCCTCTGATAACTTTTTTGAGGCTATCAGTGTGTGAGGTGGTATTGAAGGTCTCCAGCCACTAGAAAGCTCTTTAAAATGCTACTCCATTTACCTGCATTTTGTCATAATTACAACTCAACTGCAGAGACAGAAGGCTCACACAACCAGCTGTTCTGTATAATGCACATTGCGCAGGGGAAGCACTTCCCCTGGGAGAAAATGAGAGGCTGTCATGCAAGGAGATATTTTTAAGTGATCGCACCAAATGTCTCCTGTGTGTTAATGTTTTATCAAAAAAGCCAGTGAGTAGGGGCTCCTTTATGAAAGATCAACACATACACATACACTGAGAGATGAGAGAGATGTGAAATGTCAAACACAAATAGCTCGATAGCTTGTCTGTGCATCTTTTGGATGGGCATGTCACTTTACTTTTTGATACTCATCAGTTCAGCCCTCAATGCGGGGATAAATATAAGGTGATAAAATGAATGTTTCAGTGAATGTAGCTATGGCCACAATAATGCTGCATGACAAATGACCCCAAAACTCAGGGTCTCAGAGAGCAATGTGCGTGCTTGCAGGGTGTCCTGGGAGCTTGGCTCGTTATGGCTGTGCCTGGGTGACTTGTGTCAGGTGCATGTGGGGTCTGGGGCTGCTCCTTGGACCAGTGGCCTGCCTGGGGCAAGTTCTTATCTTGAATGGTGAAATGGGAGTGGACAACCCTAACCCTCTTTTGTGGCTTTTCTGCCAACATCTGTCGGCCAAAACAGGTCACCTGGCCAAGTCCAAAGTCAAGGGTTGGAGAAGTCTTCACCCTCAGTGGGACAAATCCTATTATCAAGCCCAAACACAGTGGGGTGGGGTGGCGTGCACCTCCCAGAGCTGGGGATGAAGGAGTGAATGGCTGAGGAAAGGTCACCCTTCCACCATGAGCTGTACCACTGAAGCCAAATGTTCTGTGCTGTCCCAAGTCATGGCATTAATATTCTAATGATTTCCTCATCCTAAGAGCAATGAGGGACTAAACGGTGAGTACCTGTGACTCCCAAGCATTCTGTTGAGGCATCTCTCGTGTGCGTCTTTTACCCTGCTGATGGCACCGCAAGGAGGTGGCAGGCCGCTGAGCTGGCGAGGGCGAGTCTAGCAGTGGAGACTTCTTCTGGCAGCCTCCAAAGGCTCTGCATATTGGTCGCGTATCTTTTACCGTGGCAAATCCAACCTTCATTTCCCAGGAATAAAAGATCACCACACTGTGTCTCTTCACTCCAGAAAACAAAGAGAGCTGCCTGTTTTTTTCTGCGGATACATTTGTCGCTGCCCGCTCTCCTCTCTGGACCTGACGGGCCACGCGGGCGGGTTGGTCAGTGTGGCTTCTGGGCTTCCGGCCTGGGAGCTGACTTGCTGAGACTTGGTGTGGCTGGGCCCTCCTCACCGTCTCACAGGTCTGGGGGCTCTGGGGTGGGGGATGGGGAATCAGAGTGCTGGCCTGGAACTGTCTGAGGAGGGAGGGTTTCGGGCGAGCCACTGATGTCCTCTCTCCTCCCATCCGAAGCGCCTGACCACCCAAACCTTAGCTTTTCAGTGCAAGATGTTTAGCACGGTCGTCTGGATTTCAAGGTCTTCAGGTCCACACGTGGAAGGTTGGTCCTCAGCCTGTGGCTCCACAGGCAGATGTGGAGCCTTTAAGGGTGGGGCTTAGGGAGGAAATAAGGGCATGAGCCTCTGGAAGGGTTTGGGCCACCCCTGCTCCTCCTCTCTGCTTCTGGGCCGGAGGCCAGCAGCTTCCGCACTGTGCCCTCCCTCCAGGTGCCGTGCTGCTGGTCACAGATGGTCTGTTGTGTGGGATGAGAGAGGAGGAGCCTGGTGCTGCCCTCAGACCCCATTTCTCCTCCACTTTTGCCTTTTGGGGAGCTCAGCCTCTCCTGTAAGTAAATGTAGAACAAGTATTTAAAGACTGTCTGTGGCACAGTCACTTTCTTGTTGCTGGGACACAATGCCTGACACCCACAACCCTAAGGAGGCAGGTTTATTTGGCACACAGTGTGTAGCGCTTTCAGTCCACAGTCAGCTGGCTCCATGGCAGGGCAGCATGGCGGAGGGGCCTGGAGGAGGAGAGCCAGTTCATGGCGTGGCAGAGAGATGCAGAGAGATGAAGGGAGGAGGAGGAAGAGAGACCCTCTGGGCCATACCTCAGAACCCCCTCCTCCCAACATCACATTCGGCTGTGAGTTTACCTATCCGTGGATAATCCACACTGCTGCATATCACACACCCAAGCTCCATGCACAGCTCGAAAGCCCCACCTACGAGTGCATGAGGCTTGGGGGACATCTAGAGACAAACCCTAACAATCTGTTTGGAGGAATGTGCCATACTATCCTGCCTGGAAGAGTGAGGGTAAGTTATACCTAACACATTTCCAGGACCTTTAATTAGCCCTCCTTTTTAAATTTGATTCTACTTTTATGCTGTGTGCATGTGCACGTGTGTGTGTGAAAATCTTGCTCTGCAAGGCTATGCTAATTTCATTAGATTAATTGTGGGGAGCTAATGAACTGGAGGTAGATTAACCATAGATTAATTTTGTTTGCCTTTGTATTTGTTTGCCATTGTCTTCAGTGGGAGCCTCACAAGACTTCCTTTCATAGGTAGGAATGTTGACTGGTCAGCACGCTGTTATTTTCAGAAAATGTTAGCTTGCTCATTCCATACTATACATTCCTTATTACTTAAAGACATACTTTATTTTTTAGTGAGGTTTTGTATTTATTAAGGGTAGGGAAAGACATATGCTCTCTAGAGGGAGAATGAGTCACTGGGAAAAGGAGCACAGTGGCCATGATAATGGTGGCCGTCTTTTATATAGTATCTCCCATTCCTCAGGTTGAGGTCAGATCCAGGCTTTCCTGTCAAAAACCTGCTTGATCTCATGCCAGACAAATTGAAGATAACATTGGTTCTAGGTGCAGGGCTTGGGAACTGTTTTTTTTCTACTTGCGTGTCCTAGATCTCTGTGATCGACAGGTCATGCCTACTTCCCTTGCCAGCTATTGCCATGCCCTAATGTCCTGCCTCATCCCCCGCCCACCAAGCAACACAAATTCCCATAGTTCTTTATGGGATTCTGAGGGTGTGGTGGTCTCTGTTTTCACGTAGCTTCTGGCTGGAAGGGGCCGTAGACCCTGCCTACTGGCATTCTGTGCTCGCTAACTAACTTCGGGTGTCGTGGCTCATTGGCTGGGTTGAAGAAAGAAAGAAAGAAAGAAAAAAAGCCCTGTGAGAAGACAATAAGAAAGGAGTCGGTACCTACATGTGAAGCGCTGTTGAGCTGCCTGCTCAGTGGGAGAGAGCCTGGTGGGTTTGTCAGGAGAATCCAGGTTATCGTCTGGACCAACATCTGGAGCCTCGCATGAATAAACTTTACTGTTTGGTTGGGGACAACAGAGCCCAGATAAGAACAGCAGCAGGTCAGAATACTTCTGGTCTGCCTTAAAAGGCAGACAATGGCAGCTACAGCAGTGAGAGACCTCCATTATCTCCCATGGAGGAAAGAGCATGGCAGAGAGCATGGCACTACCCAGCGCCTGAGAGCCACAGCCCTAGCAAGATTCCCCACATCGTGGTTCTAATAAGAACAGGAGTCTCCGTACAGTGCCCACCCAAACTGTGGTGGGTCAGGGTCATTAGTGACTCTGTCCATCTGCACCTGGAGTGGCACTGGCGTTTGGCTGTTTGAAGAGGAGCCTCAGGTCTTCCAGACGGTCACAGGAGTGGCCTTCTTCTTTTGGGTGGTCTTTTTCCTCAGATGACCCCCCATGTGGCAAGGATCACTGAGAAGGGGCCCTTCCACTTTGTTTTTAAGATAGAAAAGGCCTCACATATCATATCTCAAATGGACTATTTAGCCTGGTTTTTGAGGTGTTTTGAATCCTCATGAGGGCCACTGGCAATAACCAGAGGTGAGACTCAGGAGTCTCCAAGCAGTTTTGCCAGAGTTTGCTTTAGGGTCTGGTTGGCTCCCGACCCTTCCAGAGGGCTGGGGTCCCCGTGCAGGGTGGAAATGGTACTTTATTCCTAAAACTTTGGCCAGAATTGGAGCGCTGCCCCCAGTCTGCTAGTAAGTCTCTTCCTAGTAAGGGAGAAAGACATTGTGGGATAATTAAAAACTCACGGTTGAACATTTGGCCTTTAAACTGACACATCAGAGCAGGTATAAAGAAGCTTTGACTGAGAGTCTTCTCAACCCCAACTATGGCTGTAGATCTACAGGAGGGTGTCCAGAGCAGGAAGACAGTCATTTAATTTGCTTACCATGTTGTCCGGGGTCACCTGGTTTCCTCACAGGAGACGGAGATGTCCATGGACGGGCATCGACGATTCCCTGAGGCTCCTTCAGTCTTCTTCATCACAGTGGGAGGTGAGGGTTTTGGCTGGCCTCGCTCTCTCTGGGACAGGGGACAGTCAATCCCCAGTGCCATGAGTCAGGCCTATAGGTCACCTGACATACTGAGCAGGTGTCTAGTTTCCTTGCATTTAATACAGGAACTCTTTCCCTGATGGGCCTTAGGTTTTCCCACGAGCCACTTGGGTGTGCTTAAAGCATAGCAAATTGTGACAGTCATAATTTCGACCTGTCTTTTTTTTCTCAGCCCTACTTTGATCTTCATCTAGAGCCCAGTTGTTTAACACAGAAAACGCTGTGTCCAGAAATTGAGTCATAAGGACCTGGGGTACAGCAGGTAGCCAAGACACATTGGACATCTTGCCATACAAGGTCAAAAGCAAAGGTCAAAATTTGAAATCCATCTGCAGACTTAACAGGATCTTCTGAAAATCAGCCTAACTATTCTTTGCATTGTTGAATATCAAAGACAGATATTGGTTGAAGCTGCAATATATTTACTGGTACTTCATATATTGTTGAGGATCAAGAATTTTTCTTTTTCTGTTTACTTTTAAAAATTTGTTTAAATACAGTGGTACCTAGGTTTTTGAACTTAATTCTTTCTATGATTCTGGTCACAAACTCCACTGGTTATGAACCAAATCAAATTTCCCCATAAGGTCAACATTGCACTTAACTATTGAATTTGATTTGGTTTGGGACCGATTTGATTTTTGACCAGAATCACGGAAAGAATTAAGTTTGTGAACTGGGGTCCTGGTGCACTCGATTTACATATATTTTTGAAAAGGTGATATGTTTCTATAATTCAAAATTCAAATGTTACAAAAGGACACATATTGACACATTTCCCTTTCCTTTCCAAGCACTTTCAAAGAGAAATTGCACTGGACATTTGTTAAACCAGCAACAGAGATTTTACTCAAGCTATTGCAGTAGGGGAGAGAGACAAGTGTATGGTTGAGCTCAACTCCGAATATAGGAGGGGCAGCTGGGGTGGCAGCCAACGGGCAGGGGAGGGCTGGTGGAATTACTAAGAGGGACTTGATTCCATGGGCAAATTCACACTGTGGGGGATTCACACTGTTACTGTGGGTTTAATAACTGAGACATTTTCAACCAGTTATAAGCAGCCTAATGGTGTGTTTGGGGAGGGGGTGCATTGGTTCTGGAGCCGACCATGCTATTCATCAGCTCCGTCTCAGACCTCAGTTTTCCTGGTGATGCAGTATGATAAAAATATGGGAAATGTTTAGAAATTAAAAAAAAGTATATTACAGTAAAAGGCAATTGCCATTAATCTTTCTCCAACTTCTCCCCCTCACTTCAAAAACAGTTAGCCCATCATTCTTGTCATTTTCTGAAGCAGTTTTGGAGTCCTCTTTCATGAGTGTCTTTAGTTTTGCGGCCCTGAGTTCAATTTTGTTTTGTTTTTTGTGGTGACTGAGAAAGATCGTGGTGTCAAGAGTGGAATTGTTGCTGGGACTCTACCTATCCATGTGGCTTAGAAGCCTCTAGAACTGGTTCCTGGCAGGAATTCGGAAAGGTGTGGAGAAACCTGCTGGAGAAGCCCTAGAATGCTGTAGACAGAGCTTGGGAGGAGATTCTCGCTGGAGCTCAGAAGACCAGAATGCTTACAGATACGCGGGCAGTGAAGGCTCAGAAAGTTTCGCTGGGGACAAGGACTCCACCGGCAGACCATGTGTGTTACCCTGTGCCAGAAACTTTGTCTACATTTTGCTCCTGTTCTGAGACCTTGCAGGGGACTGAGATGAAGGGTGGCAGGCTAATTAATTTTGCAGAGGCGATCTCAAGGTAGCCTGGTGTTGAGACTGCGGCATGGATGCTGCTGGGGGATTTTAGTCAGTTCGGCGTTGAGAACACAAGCAAACAGCATAGCAGGAGCGAATGACTGCTTTGAGAAGAGTCCCAGGGCACTGTGCTCAAGGACCACCATGGGAATGTGCTCTCCAGGACCCTGTTCATGGTGCTCATCCATCTGGGCGCTCACAGGCCTCTGCAGCTAATTCAAGGGGGCTTGGCTACTGCTCCAGTTGGCAGCAGACCTTGGCGCCATCCACGTGGTGCTGGTTTTACAGGCATGTAGAATGCAAGAGTCGTGGGGGTGGGAAGGCGTCCGCCCAGGTTTCAGAAGGCCTCGGAGGACAGGCCGTGTGCCCCGAGAGGGCAGAACATGAGGCTGTGAGGGTGAAGCCCACCGTACAGTGGAGGCCCCAGGAAGCTGGAGAAGCCAGGAACCTGGGTCACCTGAGTGAAGCCCCAAGCAGTGACAAGGCCGGTCCAAGAGCCCTGTGGCTCCTTCCTCATCCCCACCCACCCGTGAACAACGGACTCACACACACAGCCTTTCATAAATGACTTTACTTCTTTATCATCTCTGATGACAGTGACCCCTGGCAATGTGCACATAACGCGAAGGCCAGCACGACTCTCAGAAGGTATCAGGGATCCTGTCGGTTGTTCTTATTTTCTAAACCTTTAAAATATTTTCATTTATAAAAATTAATCTAAATATAAATATTGACACTAAAGATCAAAATCACTTGATGACAAAATAATTCTTCTGGAACTGTAACATATGCTTATGGTTTTTTAATAGTAAATTAAATCTTTGCACTTATTTGGCACAAGGAAACCTCTATAAAAGTTCGAATGCCATAGAGCAGGCTTCTTCTTTCCTTTTTTGCAAGGCTTACACGATACACATCTTTTGTCAAGAAAACTGAATATTTTAACACTGTAACACAATAGTTGCTTTTCATGCCTCTTAAAGAAAACGTTCTATTTGGAAGTCAGATCTTTTTTTGTTGTGTTTTTAAAATTAGATGTTTTTTGTTTGTTTGTTTTGCTTTGAATCACACCAACAGAACAAAAAGCCAAAGGTTTACTTGTTCAAAGGAGTCACTTCGGTCGCAGCACACTTACACAGCATGAGCAAGAAGCATTCTCGGAAGACAAGCAGACTTCGTCCGGAGTGGAATTTAACACACAGATTGGCAGCAACTCATGTCTGGGGGAATATGGGGGACAAAAGAACAGTCTGGGAACGAGCCAGGCTTCTGCAAGGCATTCCAGCTCTCTTGAGCCCAGGGTGTGGCAATGGAAAAAACTGATTTCTCCGGCTTTTGGTTTTCAAATCTGAGAAGTGGGTTTACCTACCAAGGAGGGTGAAGGATTAAAGTGAGAACAATGCCTCCTTGAGGGCTGTACCTGACAAGCACTGTCTCTCTACTCCTTTGCCCCTCCTCTGCCTTCTTTAGATTGACAATCTATTGAAAGCAAGCATTTAAAAAGTGTTGCTAACACCCAATTGTTGAGTGAAATTCCCTTTCCATTTGCTTGAGTGCACATACTATACACACGTGCATCTGAGCTGGGTGCAGGGACCACGATCGAGGAGTTAGTGTTCCCTCTCGGGTCCGTTACGTTCACAGTCTGTCCTCGCTTTCCTCCCACCTGCACATTTTTGAAGGCTATTATTCCTTTAACCATTTCTGTCTTGAAGGTCACTTTGCTATTTTGCTGAATGTTAATTGGGACTCACATTTCAGAGGACAAACTGTTTTCATATTGGTTCTGTGTTGTTTATCCCAAGCTCATTTAGGTCACTGCTAAGCTGACGGTGTTGTGGAGGCTCTGGACAGGGCCTGGGGATGAGCTAATGGCAGCTGTCTTCAGCCCTGTCCCGTGTCCCTGGAGGAACCCGAACCTCAGTGGAACGTCCTGGCTGTGACTGCGGAGTGTCAAAGCCTCTCGGGAGGCAGCCGGGGGAGGATGGAGGTCCCCATGTCAGGCTCAGCACAGGCCGCTTCTCTCTCCCCTGGTGAGTTACGTGACAACACCCACCTGCCTCCCCTGCAGCAGCTTTCCGTGGGACAGTCGTGGACACCGAGTTCTACTGAACCAGAGGGGTAAAGAAAAAGAGCCCTGATGACCACACGGGAGCGAAGCAGACGACAAGGAGCTCATGGTGGAAGCCAGCGCCCGGTGCTGGGCGGGGCCAGGGCCGAGGCCTCTCCCTGGGCGGACCCCGTGGGGTTCGTGGCTGTTGGTCAAGGCACTGTCGTGTAGGCCGGGCAGTGGGTCACTGGCAGTGTTGCTCTGTGGCGCTAGTACATCGCAGCAGACTCCAGGGCCGGCTCCTGTGGGCGACACCAGACACTGCTGAGCGCCGTTTGCACTGTGGTCACGGGAGAGAGCTCTACACTTTCTACCCTTTGGAGTTCATCGAGCTTTCCTGTGCGAGCTGGTATAGGATCAATTTTTATAAATGGTCCATTGATGCTTAGAAAGGGAACAATGTGTAAAGCGCAAAGTCAGACATTTTAATCCAAGGTTAATAATTACACTACTTGGTTCTCTAATCGGTATTTCTTTCTGGTGTATTTGGGCTGCTGAAGGCTGAAAAGGGGGTTTCAAGTCACAAGTAAGTGGGGCTGCTCCATCGTGGGCCAAATCAAGACAGGCAGGCGCCTGGCTCACCTAATTCAGAATTGAGACAGCCTCCGGGTCTTCCCCGAATGTTTCTGTCTTGAATTCTACTTCGCTTGAAAGCAGTATTTCTGCTCTTTCTTGTTTCATTGTGTTTGCCTAGTACATACTATGCATCCTTCATTTTAACCCACCTGTGTTACTTTAAGGTAGTTTATTTAAAAAATAATTTACTGAAGTAAAATCCACATGGTACAGAACAACCCCATCACAGGGCTACATGACCACCAATCCCCCGTTTTAAATGCATTTCCATCCCTCCAGAGCAACCCCGTCCCCCACAGCAGCTTCCTCCTGTGCCGAGCTCCGAGCAATGCCCACCTACGCTCTCTCTATGGAAGGTCGTCTCTTTTTACCTGCGTGTCTTCTTCATGGCCTGGTCCTTCCCCGACCCTAGCAGGCTGCCCTTTCGGTGTAATGGGTGTCATTTTCACTCTGAAGGAACTGGCAGGGGGAAGGTGACTGGGCTGTGAAAGGTCAGGAACGCTGGCTGACCAGGGAAGCAAAGGCCATGGGGAGCTTGGCTGCCACGTGGAGCCAAGAGAATAACTCCTAATTCTTAAGTCCAGGCCCACCATGACAGTAATTCCTCAATTCCTGTTTTGTTTTGTTTTTTGAGATAGGGTCTCACTATGTAGTCCAGGCCAGCCTCGAACTCACTATGTATCTCAGACTGGCCTTGAACTCAAGGTGCTCCTCCTGCCTCAGCCCCCTGAGTGCGCCGCCACGCCTGGCCGTAACTCCTAGTTCCTAAAGCTGTGCCCATCACGGTGCCAGGCCCCGGTGCTTCTGCTTTCGAGGCGGACGTGAGGGAAGAGGGAGGCCGGGGCAGGTGGAGCATCAGGTGCCCACCCTCCACGCTGCCACCCCGGTGTGGTCTGTTAGGGTTTACAGCGAAGCCTCGGGTGTGTGGAGGGGACTGGGCATGGGGCTTGCTGCTGACTTGCTGCCATAGGCCGGGCCTGGTCGGAAGAGGCGGTCACAGGGGGCATGACCTGCAAGGGTGCGTCTCCCTCTCCAGCCCCTTGCCTCACGCGCCCTGCTTCCTGTCTGCCATGCTGTCCCACCTGGGAACCAGCAGACTATGATGTGGGCGTCAGGTATAGTGTCCCGGTGAGAAGAAAGTGGTGAGACATTGTTATGGCTTGTGCCTTGGTGTCTCCCCGAGCCTCATGCAATCACCGGTGGGGCTTTTTCAGAGGTGGCTGGATCTAGAGTGTGTGATGCTGGGATTAAGGGCATGTGACTACTAAATCAATCCACTGATTGGTTTGGCACCACCCTAATCCTAGCAACCTGGACAAGATATAAGGAACAGAAAGAAGCTGTTTAGGTCCCTTGGTTACCTTGCTGCCTTCTGTCTGTCTGCCTGCCATCCCGCCTCAGATTCAGCTGACTGTGGACTGAAACCTCTACAGACTGTGAGCCAGATAAACCTTCCTCCCTTAACTTTGGGTGTCGGGTATTTTGTCTTGGCAACGAGAGAAAGTAACTAAGACAGACGTAGTTCACCCTCGGCCAACAGGGCTCACTGAGCCCACTCGGGGGTCGTGCCTCAGGCAATGGCTGAAATCCTGCCCCTGCTCCCTGGGAGTCACCGCGTGGCACATCCCCAAGCGCCTGCTGGTTTTTAACCTCTCAGCATGACCTCCAGTTTGTGTGAATTACCTGCTGCCTCACCCTTCACCACACTGATGGCAGCTGCTGACCCTTCTCAGGAAGGCAGATAATTGGCTAACAAGAAGTCGAAGAAAGCGAACACGGGTCGAAGGTAGAATAAAAACTTCTGTCCCTCAGCTGGCCCTTATATCCCTGTGTGCGTATCTTTCCTTTCTCCTTTATCAGACTTAGTTTCTATGAGGAAATAGAGGCTACACCCACAGGTCAGAAACTCAACCACACACGCTGGCTGCATTCACCTTGGCTGGCCCCCGGCCAGGCCAGACCCAGTGCACTGCGAGACCACGAGGGAGGGACACTTCCTGGGCTGCTGTGGGGATACAGAGGAAAGGCTGCGGGACGGAGGGACGGCAGGGGCAAGAGAGATGGGCCCGGAGACCGAGGCGGCGTTACCGTCAGATCCTGCGTGGTGCCCTCCGCGGGCCTGCTTGCCGAGGAGCCTTGGAGAATGAAGTTTCGGTTAAATGTTTTAATGGAGGTCACCGAAGATGCCTCAAGTTTCTCACCTGAAAGGAAACAAATGGGAATGAGTGTTACCCAGAACACGGGCCAGTTAGTAAGGAAGGCAGACCAGGTGGTCTGATGCCCTGGTTCTTGTTCAGACTTGATATCTCACTCTTATACATGGTCTGATTGTAGGTTCTTTTTATTTTGTATTTATTTTTATGATCTGCCAAATATATCCAGGCATGGCTGGTGGCTTTCTGGGAAAAGGTAGCTCAGAGAGAACTCAGTACAGTCTGTGAATTCTTGTTTGCAATCCTGAAATATAAAAGGGTGTCAGACCTGTACATTTTAATAAGTCTGGAGCTAAATCGTCTGATTGCAAACGCTGGCCTGAATGATCTCTGACTCCACGGAATCTCTGCCCGTCCCCAGATGATGGACGTTCTTAGGCTTTGCTGCCACAAGGGTGCCTGTGCTTGGTTATCAGACGCAGTCCAGACGCCATGTGTGGTGTTTAGGAAACACACAGTCCATTTTACCTGCACAGTACCCGGCGGTGGTGGACCACACATGCAGCTGAGGGTTTCAGAGAAAGGACTGTGGGACTGTGAAGAACTTCAACTGCATGTATGGGTTTTGTAGAATATAAGCGCTCAAAAATGCTGACTGAGTGCCAAACGCTGACACTGAGGCCCAAACCTACATCTTGCGAGGTCCTACTCTTCTGGTTTATGAATCTAAACTTCAGGTTTGGCACCATCATTATGTGGCTCCTGAGTCTAAGGACATTGTTGATGGTGTCCTCTGGGTACGGGAGACCTTTCCTGGTGTACTGTCCTCCTGTCCCCGACAGCCACCAGTCAGCAGAGTGAGAAGGGCCAGAGAGTGACCTCAGTTGGTGTCTGATGGGGTCTGAAGGTCAAATGCCCACTCTCCTGCCCTGTGGTCAAGAAACCCTGTGATGCAGTCAACGCATCTCCCGCAGGTCCCCAGGAGGGTTTTGCTTCACCTGCCTGAAGCGGTGGCCCTCCTGGGCTAGTGGTATCTTTCCTTTCTCTGCATCATTTCTCTCCTCTCCTTCCAGTGCTTCCTAGAGCTGCCTCCTAAGCAAGCTGTGGGCATTCCTGTCCTTGTCCCAAGGCTTGCTGCTGGGGTCCCCAGTCAAGACGGGCAAGGGCAGTTCTGGGTACGAACTCCCCCTCAATATGGTGTCCAGACTCAGATCTCTGGGTGCCTGATGTGAGTGGTTCAGGCCCAGCTCTTTGGTAGCCCACGGACATGGACATGATGGGCGCTCACCTTTCACGGGTGGAGCAGGTAGCTTCCTCCTCTGCTGCCTGGAGCTGTCTATGGTTTGCACCTGCGAATGACACGGCAGTCAGTGCACTTGTCAGCCAGAGATAGTTAATCCTGCGACTTCCTGGGTCTCGAGTTTCCTACGGAGGGCGTGAGGGACAACACACCTGGCTCCTTCGCCTCTGCTCGCGTTTCCTCGTGAGGCGCACACAGGGCGCTATGTTTAAGCCTGCGATGGTCAGGGCTGAAATCCGGCTCTCGATATCTGAGATCTGAAGGCAGCAGAAAGAAGGGTCAGCAGTAGGAAGCATAGCGGTGGGGACCTTTGTTAGCAGGGTTACGAGTTCATGAGGAGCAAATCTGCCTGGATGTGTGCTCGCTCACGTGCTCTGCCCCGTGCAGCAGGAAAAGGTACGACATACTCTTTCCTTTGCAAACTCGAATTCCTGTTTTGGTAGCTCTGGTGCAGGCCAAGGACCATGTCAGAGCACAGCTGGGTGAGAGGAAGCCCGGGCCACCAAGGTCACACAGATGGAGGAGAGATGGCAGGGGCTCCTGCTAAGGTCCAAGGGTCTCCCCAAGGTGCTGGGGGCGGGGCAACTTGATCAGGGCACTGGGCACCACCCCGGCAGGGATTACTGTAGCTCTCACGGTGCCCAGCTCGTTCCCGGGGAAGTGAGCTGTAGACGCAGCCGACCGGCACTGGCTTCCCTGGGGCTCCTGTCTCAGCGTGAGTTTTAGTCATTTTCAGCATGGCAACAGAACGCTGGAGTCAGGCTGGGTGCTAAACAGGCCTCCTCCTATCTCCGTCCTGGAGACTCCAAAGCGGATGCTCGTGTCACTGGTCACCATGGTGGATGTAACAGTGTCATAGGAGTAGGGCACTCATGGGAGGGACAGATCACATGGCCAGGGGGAGCCAGAGAGAACAGGGTGGGGGGGCTCGCTCTTTTCATAACCTCCTCCTGCCACCGTCAGCTCAGGGGTCAGGAGAACGGCCTGATCCTTTCACCCTAGCGACCTAAAGAGCCCCTTGAGGCCATCTCCTCGAGCCCCACGCTGGACTCAGTCTGCCACATGGGACCACGCTCCAGCATGTGAATGTCTGGGAGACGCACTGAGGAAGTAACCAGCTCAGCACCCCGCGGCCCTTTGAGTATGTTCTCACCATCTGTGGCGCCATCTGTGGCGCCCTCGCCACAGGCCAAGTGGATGGGTCTGCCCAGGCTTGGACTTCAGCCTCCAGGACTGTGAGCGCCAGAAACCTCTGCTCTTGCTAAAACACTCAGTACAACAAAACAGACTGATTCAGGTCCCATGGGCGGCACCACCTGGGCTAGGCTTTGAAGGGTAAGCGTGATGGGTATATCCTGCTCTCCTCTCCCATGACTCCAAACCACACCTGTGAGGTTTGGGGTGAGGCTCAGGACCCCTGTGAAGGTCCAGCTCATCATCCAGCGGCCTCGGGAAGCTCCCTCCCTCCAGATGTCGGCTCCTCATCTGTGCATGGGGAGGGCAGAGAGCCCACGTTTCCTTCCCCGGTCTCACCGTGGACGACACAGAGGGCAGGGCCAGGTCGTCCCTGCTCCCGGTGAAGTAGAGAGGGTCCTCCGTCCTGGGAGGGAGAGACAGTCCTGGGGCCTGGGAGGGATGCGATGCATCAGGCTCAGTGCTTAGAATACAGGAAACCCGCTCAGGCTGCACCACGATCCCACGGCGGCTGCCGTCTCTCGTCTCGGCTGCAGTGATGGAGACGCTGCGCTCAGAGTGGGGGCCGCGCCCGGCGCCTCCGGCTGGTGCCTGGTGCCAGGCTCCTGTCGCGCTGCTGCGCTCTCAGGCACTTGCCACAGCCCAGCATGGCGCAGGGAGGAGCAGGAGAGACAGGAAAGGGATGACAGAGTCATGGGCAGAGGCAGGACGCGACAGCCGCTGAGGTGGTGCAACCCGGAGGCCTCGAATGCGAGCTGCCTCCTCCAGGTCCTCCTACCAAGCGTGCTGCTCCAGCAGACCCTCAACCTTCTGTTGGCCACTGAGGGCTTCCTTGGGCAGAGTCGCTGAGCCAGGTCTGCAGGTGAATCGAGGGTTTTCTCTAGATGTTCCCAGAGGTGGGGCTTCTGGAAGGTGATTGGATGATGGGGGCTACAGCTGACTTTTGGTTAGGAGGTGGGGTCTGGTTGCAGGCAGGTTGCTGGGGTTGTAGCCGGGAAGAATTTGCCTCCCTCCCTGGCTTCTCCCTCCCTTTCTGTTTCCTGGCTGCCACGACGGGAGCAGCTTTCCTCCACCAGGTCCATCGCCACACGGGAGCCAAAATAAACCTCCTCTAAACTGTGGGTGTTGGGTATTGTGTCCCACCCAGCAGAAAGTGACTGAGATAGGGGCAGAGGGAAGGCTGGACAGGCCGGCAAACACGGGAGGTTCTTCTCCTGTGCCGAGAGGGGACGTCTCGGTCAGAAGAGGAGGAGGAGGAAAGGGGCGCGGGCGAAGTCCAGGTCAGAGGCAGCCGGTGAAAGGAGACTAGTGCAGCACTCCAGAAGTCACTCCAGAATGAGGCCGGGCCCGAGGCCTCTCTGTTCTGACTCCTGCTTTGGTTTAGACAGATGCACCCAGAAGCCTCTGAGCAAAGCTACAGGCTCTGCTTTGTTCAGTCATTCGCAACTGCTGTAGACTCGCCGTCCTGTTCCCGCCTGGGAGCAGCGCTGATGCAGAGGCTTGCTCTGGAGGAAGGTCAGGGGAGAGCGGCTGCCAACCCCCCATCTGCTGGTCGGCAGGCTCCGGAGTGAGGGGTGGCAACTTTTCGAGTTTTAGTCCACCGGACAAAGGACAAAGGGAAAAGAAAGGTGACTACTGAGGGCCAACTTTGCCTAGATTCTATTAATCTGCCTGTCTGTCTATCTATCACCCACCTGCCCACTTGTAACTGCCCCAAATACCCCCCGAGCCGTAGTGTCCTGAGCTGTGCGCTGGCAGAGCAACAATCGAATCAGTGCTTGAATTTCTGGGTGCAAGCAGATGGCTTGGCACTGAGCTCAGTGTCCGAAGCTAAGGACCAGGGGCTCAGATGAGCAACCTCTCCTGACACGAGGGCCAGGAACACTCTGCACAGGTGTGTGGAGAACTGCCGTGCATGCGCGCGGCCAGCACCCTGCAAGCCCCCGACACTTGCGGCCCCTACAGGCTGCACGTGCTGTCTGGCAGGCAGACTCTCAGTCACAGCATTCCTGGCTTTCGGCAATTCGGCGTGTCCACCGCCTCCCCATGACCTCCGTGCCTGCAGGGCCGCTGTGCCCGCGTGTGGACCGGGAGCCGAGCTCCTGCTCTGACAGCACCTGACGGGGTGGCAGGGCCCAACTCCGGGGCTGGCAACTTCCATGCAGGCTGCATGCTCTTGGTGGTGTAGAGCTGCCTCTTGTGGGACCAGCTAGGCACCCTGGGGCCATGAGCACAGAGGCAGGGTTACAGTCTCATCTCTGCTGCTCTCTAGCATTTGACCATGGGCAAGCGGCTCAGCCTTTTGCCACTTCAGTCTCCTCAGACAAAAAATGGCAATTAGAGAAGCCACCTCTTGGGGTGGCTGAGTAGACTATATTAAGTGCAAGTCCTGGCAGGAAACAAATGTCACAGAACGCTGGGTGTTATCAACACTACTGTAATACTTAGAATAATAAATAATAATGAATTGGGCTGGGGATTTAGCTCAGTGGTTAGAGTGCTTGCCTAGCAAGCATAATGTCCTGAGTTCAGTCCCTGGCACACACAAAAAAGTAATAATAATAAACTAATAGGTACACTCAAACACATAGAAAATAGGCTTTTGGGACTCCATGATTTTCTGCCATAAACTGTGGCTCCAATAATTTAAGCCTAGAAAAATCTGGAAGCAGAACTAATTACCCAATAAAACCCTCCTACACACTCATAAAAAATATTTCCTGCTAAACCATTCAGGGGGTATTTGCTATACAGTGTGCCACAAAACAAATGATTGGATTCTACTTCATGTAACTTTGACAATAAATTTACTAAATCTTGGGCAACATTTATGAAAAATAATTTTTTGAGGAGCGTTGCTTTTTAGCTGTTCTGGCTGATTAGTCAACAGGACTGTCAGTGACAAGCGCGGCCCTGGGGCACAGCGTTAACCACCTCTGTCTCTCGCTAACAACGCCAGCGGAGGCTGTGAGTTTGTGTATTTAAAGTCATACTCGTAAATTTTTAGATTACCACTGTCTCTATCCAAAGGTGGCCCCAGAGACACAGTTTTAAACTGTGAGGTGTACAGAGATACGAGGTTTGACTGAAATGGTAAATGTTTAAAAACGTTACAGTAAAAGACACGTAGCCATCAGCCCTCCTTAAATCCCCTGCTTGCTTCACGCACACTCAGCCCACCGTCCTGCCACTTTCTGCAGCAGCTCTGGGGCCTCTTTCCCCGGCTGCCTTAGTGTCCTGAGTTGACCCAGCACTTCCCTTTCGTGCTCATCTTGGCCTTGGGGGAGAGCCAGAAGTCATACAGCGCCGGATCTGGGGAGTGGGGCAGATGAGGTCGCAGAGTCGTGTTCTTGCGAGCTGCCTCTCCTTGGGGTGGTGCTTGGCAACAGCAGTCACCGTATCGCTCGTGTGTCTCAGACAGGGTGTCGCGCTGAACTGGATGGCCACAGTCCTGGCCACAGTGGGGAGGCGGCGTCAAGTGATCAACGCTGTGGCTGGGTCAGAGCAAGGTGCTCTTGGGGTCGAAAAGCAAGGAGACCTCAGCACAGACCAGGTAATTTGGCAAGGAAGGAACCAGCACAGGGTTTTAAAAAGAAGCCCGGTGTATTGTGGAAGCTGTAATTCAAGAGAGGAGTCAGCTGTGCTACGAAAAAGCAGGGCCTGGCGGTCACTCTCCCCACGAGCACCCTGGAGACGACAGACCTGGGGGGCAGGGCCTCGGGCCCGCCAGCCTGGGACAGTGAGGAGAGGGCTCACCTGCAGCTCCGCGTGGTGCACCTGGGCGGCGGCCGTGGCCACCTGGTCCTCCAGCTCCGCCAACTCGGTGTCCTGCGTGCCGCTGTGGATGCTGCGGGCGGCATCTTCCAGCTCGCTAAGCTGGCCCTCCAGCCCGTACACCGTCCCTGCTGCCAGGTACACCTGGGGAGAGAGGCAGCGGCTGAGGGGCGCGCACCCGCAGGGCCGCTCACTTGGGCCGATGCAGGGGAGTGGGGGAGAAAGGGGGTCATCATGGGGAAGAGACGGGGAGAGCAGTTTGTGGGCCGCTTGTAACAAAATCTACAGTGCACACGGCACAAGTTCTGTAAATGAGGAGTCTGCCCAGTGACTCGAATATGAAGGAACAAAGAGAAAAGCTCCTGACGGGAGCTTGCCCAGGAAAAGTTTTGGTGGGCATTTAGTAACAGAAAAAATCAGAAAACATGAAAGTGGTGAGTTAGTTTAAAACAATTACCAATTTCGAGCAGATCATCTATGATTAGTGACTTTCTGCTTGTTTAGCATGAGTTAAGGACATGAAAATGAACTTGAAATTTAGAGTAGGAAAACACTTCATTCCTCAGAAGAAAGCGTGCCACGAGAAGGACGGGAAATCTGTACCAGAATAATTTTTTGAGAGCTATTGAGAATCAGACAGCAAATCAGATAGAGTAATTTGAAATAAAAGACCTTTTTTTTTGTGGTCGAACCCAAGGCCTTTGCACTGTGCAGCATCCCCAGCCCTTTTCTTACTTTTACTTTGAGACAGGGTCTCGCTAAGTCACTCGGTTGCACGGGCTGAGCTCAAACTTTCGATTCTCCTGCCTCGGCCTCTCAGAGTGCTGGGATGACCACCATGCCCAGCTAGCATGTATTTTGACACGAGAGTAAAAGGTGATTTTCACAAAGGCTTCCTCAGCCTGCTCAATGACAAGACGGAGCAACCTACGTCGAGGATCGCGAAGTCTACAGACGGTAGCTGCTCACAGACAGCCCAGGCACGGTCGGCACGCGCAACACCCTAAACACACGGTCACAGCAACGCAGGGTGGAGCTGGGTGAAGCGCACAGCCTGGTGGCCAGCAGCTGCTTTAACTCGAGTGACACCTGCAGGAGAGCTGGGGCCGACCCAGGTGCCGTGCACACCAGCCGTGTGCATCTCTGCGTGGGGGACGCTGAGTGTGAACGTGGTGAGGAGGGAGGGGACCCTCGCCGTCCCGTCCTGTGGATCCCTTGGCGTGACCTGCCCCTCGGGGTCCGAACTGGCGGCTTCACGGAACACGTCCTGGTGGAGCGGGGCGGTGCGGGTCGGGGGAAGCAGAGCTGCCTGTTGTCTCTTGGGACGGCCTCGCGCTGTGGATGCCGCGTGGGGGGACCCCTGAGTCACACATCTGTGGCAGTTTCACGTCCCCTCCTCACAGATCACAGGCCGAATAGTCAAGAAATTCTTCTTCTAAAGCGTCTTCGTGTTTTGTTTCTTGTTTTCAAAAACAAGAACAAGGGTTCTTTACTGTCTGAAAGGGATGAGGAGCACAGTAATACCTTGGTTCATGAACTCTTCTGTTTGAGAACAACGTCGTTCCCAAACAGAAGCATCTGGGACTCCGCACTGGGTGACGAACATGACCGTGGCCATCTTCCCCATGTGACACGACCAAGGCATCGCTCCAGAACTGTGGGACAAATTAAGTCTGCGAACTGAGGCACTGCTGTATTTCAAAGGTATGATGCAGATAAATTCTTTCAAAATGTATTAAAAATTTTGAAGAAAAATTTCAAAGAGAGAAAGAGAAGAAAAAGCATTTTGGAGTTTATTATACTTTTTAAATACCTTTTCCTATCCACATTAAAAAAGGTAAATTTAGCTTAAATATATACTATAAAATGTTTTATGAACAACCAAACAAAATTCGACTTATTATTTAATTGAAATGAGTCATCTCCGTGCAGCAAGAGTAGCCCTGACTTGGTCTTGGACTCTCACTCCACCAGAAACACACGGAGCTTGGTGCCAACCCCCGAGACTGTCCACTGGTCATCTGCCAAAATTCTCTTTTCTTTTTAAGCTGAGACAAAGCAAGGAGAAGGAGCCCGGAGCCCCATGGAAGGCCAGGGTTTCGTCTCTTCCTCTGTCCCCCACAGCCCGCTCTCCTACTGAGGGGCAGTGTGGAGCCAGAGGTCTGGCCCAGCCTCAGCCGGCCTGGAGCCCACATTGTGGCACTGCCAGCGGGAGGATGAGAGGAGCTGGCCGGCGCTCAGCTCGGCCCGGGACTTCTGTGACTTAACACTGTGGCTGCCCTGAGCGGGTGCCGCTGGGACCCCTGTGCTGGAGGTGGGGAGGGTCTCTGTCCTGGGAAGGTCCTGGGCTTCTCCGCTCTCCACTGGGAAGAGGGGACCTGGGTGTGAGCTGGGTGGTGCCGGTCCTCACCTGTCCAGGGACTCTGGGTTCTCGGTTCCAGCTGGAATTTCATCGCCTCTTAGTGCCCACGTTTTAGCATGAAGCTACTAACCAGAGCTGTTGCAGGTACAAGCGGGTTTGACACTGGCTCTGCCGCTGGCTGGAGGTAACAGAGCTGGTAGGTGCTGCAGGTTGAATACGTCCCTCTGAGAAGCGTCCCCCGGCACTCTTTGCCCGACTTGGGTCC
>PVJO010008453.1:0-75264 GCA_004026905.1 Hystrix cristata | reverse complement strand
TTCTTACATCCATTCTGAATGAACCTTTTGCAATATTATGTATCACACAGACTTTCAAACACTTAGGAAGTGTGAAAGCATGAGAATTAATGGCAAATGCCCAGGGCAGATTTTTGAGCTCAAAGAACTTCTGAAAACAGTTCATGGCCCTCTTGAAGGCCACGACCATGATTTGAAATTCACAGTCTTGGGATAAAGAAAAACCCACGGAGTAGAAATAAACATAGGAGATGGTTGGTTAACTTTATATTGTTCACTTTGGAAATTGCAAGGAATTAAACTTACAACTAGCAATTCCCTTTATTCATCATGGAAAGAAACCTAAAAAAACATATTTTTTGCATCACAAAATTCCATAGGGCCTTCCACATAGAATTTTTTCTCAAGTTTTCTCCCTTAAAATAAACTCACGAGGGCTAGGGATTTAGCTCAGTGATTAGAGTGCTTGCCTTGCAAGCACAAGGCCCTGAGTTCGATCCCCGGCACCACCAAATAAATGAATAAATAAATAAAAAATAAAATAAAATAAACTCACGTCTTTTGCGGGTAGAAGCATTTAAATGCTTCTCCTGTTAAATACCATGATGTCACTGGCACCGTTCATTTCTCTGAGCTCGACTGGATTTCCAATCTTGACAGCGAGTCATCGTAAAACATTTACGATCAGTATTGTTACCTAAACTGTGAGAGAAAAAATTTAAGAACAGTTTAGTAGGGACACTTTCAGAAAAGTGGGAAGATTTGCTGGGAAGACAAAATGACTCCTACTGAGATTCAAATAGGTGATTTTACTAATAGTAATTATTCACAGTGAAATTGTAAAGGATGTTACAGTACTTATCTTTAACAGTGTGGAATGATAACAAACCGTGTCAACTTGATATATCCAGTTTGGAATTTAAATCAGAAGCTACAAAATTCTTGGAAAAGTGCAAACTTTTGAAAAAATAACAACACCGTCACCGAGTCCAGTCTTAATTCCTAGAATTGGGGAAAGGTACCATTTATTATAAATGTTTTTGTTCCAATAATTTTGTTGATAATGAGGAAATGAACAAATTACCCTCAGGTAGAGATGAGACATTTAGAAAAATCAACCCTAAAATCAATAAAAATGTTCCAACCTATAATCGATCTTAACTCTGAAATAGAATTCAGAATTGAGAAACATCCAGAAGCAACTGACAAATATTTCTTTCTTTCCTCTCATTTTTAAAAATAATTTTCTCAAAACACCTTCCTTGCCTAATTTTACTATTCATGTCTTCATTAAACATGCACTAACTCTTTATTCTGTTTCTTAGTATTTTAAATTGTAGATATAATCACTTTCACTGCGTTGCCAGTACCAAGAATAGACACGTTACAGGTAATGAATAAATATATTTGAATGGCTGGAGAATAAATAAAATACAATCCCTTTCAAATAGTTCATGATCTAGAAAAATAAATTAAGATAAATGTAGATTTGTATTGATGGTATAACCAAGATACTTAGAAGCTAAGAAGATAGAGTAATTTCACATTAGAAGAAAGTAGTACAGAAAGTTTCACAGAGTGGTACATGAGAAATAAAAAAAATCTTGAATGAGACATGATGGAAATAATTTTTCTAGTTGAACAAGGAGAAACAGAATCAAATAACCAGAACAACAGTCGTTTAAAAAGTGTGCCATAAATAGGAGTGTGATTTATAGTGTGTCTTTTTTTGTAGGGCACATTTTGATGGGGCTAGAAATGTTGAAAAAAGCCAGTGGTATCAGCGTAAATTCCGTCTTCAACTTTGGACAGTATTAGTTAGCTAGTGCTAATCCACCTAAAGATTTTAAGCAAGGAATTGACTCCACTGGATGTATATTCTGGAAATATAACTCAGGTAACTCTGAAGAAAGAATGCACATTGTGATAAATATAGTTTTAGTGGACATTAATGTACTTGTTTTTCCTCATGAGTATCTAAAACTCCTTTAGTGTAACCCGAAGGAAAAGCAGAAATATATTCACTCACCCACACTCTGTTATCAAGAGTGAGAATGGCCTAAATTTGGATCACCAAATGTTCCTCCTGGAGTAAGTAATATGTGGGAAAATGTTCACAGAAAGGGCATCGAAGTCGAGTCACTATCCAGGAGTGCCTGTGACTTTGGACAACAACAGAGCTTTGAAGTCAGCAATGGCATCTCGGACAGAGGCTGTAGGAAGAATGTATGATTTCTGTGCCTTCATTTTCCTGGGGCCTGGCCATCTGCTAAGACTTTCTAGTCTTTCCACGAACTCCATCACATGGCCTGGTTTTTTGAAATCATTTTTTGTTCACTTGCTTGTTTTAGTTCGCCAAGATAGCTTCCAACTGCTTGGAACCAAGAGTCCTTCACTATTAACACATAGGCCAAACATGGAAATAAGCAAATTCAACAATTTGAAGCCTCTAAACTTGTTTATTACTATTACATCCTTCTAAATTCTATTTTGTTGAACTTTTGTAACTCTTTCCCTCGTCATTGCCAGGAATAATGTTCTATATCCTAGCTCCCTAAAAGTACAGTCCAAGAGCCATTTCTTTGGCATCACCTAGGGGCTTATTAGACATTTGGAATGTCAGGGCACTTACAGTCTCAGAAATATATTATTAAACATCAACATATTTACCCAATTTATGGTTTCCAAGTGGAATTTTGATTAGACAGAAAACCAAATTGAGAATCTTGGTAAGCATTCTATTTTTTCTATAATCAATACTATAAAACTGGGTGTGGTGGCATATGACGGTAATCCCAGCACTCTGTGAGGCTGAGGCAGAAGAAATGCAAATTCAAACCCAGCCTGGGCAAGTTAGAGACTCAGCATGACTCTTCTGTTTCAGAAGAAATAAACAGATCACGACTAGTCCTCTTGATAATTGTCAAGGTTGTATTCTATACAGCATTATGATTGCTTACTTAGGTAACTCTCTATTCTGGTAGACTGTTAGGGCTTGGGAAGTAGACTTTGCATTTTAATATTTTAGCCCAGAATTTTCAGAAATTTAATAGGACTTAGTATTTAGTTGAACTAAATCCATGAATATGCCTTTATTTCTTACTTATTCAAGATTGTGTTGATAATGAGGCATAAAATAATTTGACAGGATAATATCCTTCTTTCTTAGTATATAAAACTTTCATCATTGTGCATCAAGTGTCAGCAAGCAGAGCAACCTATGCAACTTGAACTGCTATCTCTGTTTCTTACTACAGTTTTCAAACAAGTTGATCAGTTCCTTAATCAGAGAAAGTCCATGTAGTCTGAATAAAAAAAGAAGAAGAAGAAAATATATATATATATATTTCTAGATTCCTTTTAAGAGAATTGTGAGCTTATGGATAAAGACAAAATGAAAAACTACTCAGAAATGACTTTCAATGATCAGAAGGCTGTGTGAATTGTACTATAATAGTGATCGATCATATTGAATATTTCATAAAGGAAGATTTACATATGTAATTAATGGGATTTTTATGTTTTGAGAAAAAACTATTATATCATACTATATACATACAAACATGACTTGAGTAACAGTAAAATCGAGTAACCTGGTGCTCCGCATGGAGTTTTAATCCTATCAATGCTTTTGTTTGCATCTATTACAAAAGCAAAGCAAAACAAAACCAAAGAAAACAAAACATTTTGCAATGTGGTTCACCTAATTACCAATGCAATAAATCTCTTTGCCAATAGTGGGGAATTGTGTAGTTTCTGCTTGTATTTATAAATAATGGTGTAATTTAGACATATATAAAAGATTAAAAATTGAAGCTTTTTAAAATATGAGCATTTAAAGAGACCCTCAAAAATTGGTTTTTTGAAGACTCCAAACTCTATTTCATGCATTAAAATCTTGTGGATTTTGCATCTTTAATAGTGAGGATAAAGTTAACCTCGGAGAGTTGACACTTTATATTTATATACAAAATGCTACAAAGTAAGTTGCTATTTGCCCTTCCTGGCAATACATGCATATGAAAACGAATGTTGTCTTCCTGTCACTATTGGCACATTTGGTAAACTGATTTTGTGCATGAAAGTGTTTAATTTCAGAAGGCAGATAAGATCTGCCTTGTACCGTTTTCTGTGTAAGCACAAAATCACTTTATTGACAAACACATTTGGACAAGATATTTGCAGTGTAAAATTTCTCTAACTTACATTCAAATAGAATATTATGCCTTACATCCATATTGACTCTGTTAACGTCTAAAAAGAACTCTGTTACATAACTTGCTGACTTGTTTGCATGAGTTCAATCATTAGCATCTTTTCTAGGAAGCAAATCCATAATCACAAATGACTCATGTATTTGCCATTTCTTATCACATCTAAGGAAAGGGGTAAGGACCCACACCACAATAAGAAAGAACAGTGCCAATCTGATCCCACATTATTTTAGCAAAAGATATATTCTGAAGGTTTTTTTATTCAACAGCTACAACTGAATTAATAATACTTCTTTTCTGGAATTAGTCAGAGGATCATTTATGTAAAAAGCCTCCACTTTTGAATGTTAATACAGAAACCTTGCCACAGACTAATTTTACCTCTTATCATTCCATTGCAGTTTTCTTGGTGATAATGGGCTTTGAAAATATGCTTAAGCAAATAGTAGTAAATAAATAAATTAACCATACTGTTAATAACACAATTTCCTTCATGTAGCATTTTCATCCTGAAAGATAGAGCTGATTAGGCTGTATTGTACTTTACTTCCATGTCTGCCTCCTACAGCAGATTCTAAGCAGATTGAAGCTTAAGCACAAAATGCTGTTGGTGGTGGTTGGTGGTGGTCGTACATTATCAGCCATTGGCACAGTATAATTGTTCAATAAATATTATTGATTTTAAAGAAAATTTTGTTGGTTTACCTTTATCATTTCAATCTAATAAAACACTGAAAGCACAAGAAAAGTTTAAAAAACTTCTGGAAAAACACAAATAACTTGCTAAATGAGGAGGCATTTTCTCAGAACTTTCAACAGTTAGACAACGAAAAATACACTAAAGAAACTTGAAAGTTTTCTTTCGAAAGAAGGAAACACAGGGGTTGGGGATTTAGCTTAAGTGGAAGAGTACTTGGCTAGGAAGCACAAGACCCTGAGTTGATCCCCTTCCCCCCACTCCCAAAAAGTGATAGCACACAGAATGATCAACTAGAATTTGTGGAAGTTCAATATGGGAAGAAAACCCTTTCATTTACTATTTTGTGTAAACTTGATCAGTTTAGGATATGTTCTCAGTAGGAAACTGCATTTGCAAAAAGAGCTAATGGGTTTGTATTTTAGAAGTAGAGATAGAAAGTAACAGTATTTGAGTTTATGAGTTAGAAAACTTTTATATACACACAGCATCCTCCAGTAGCTGACATGTTTCATAATTAGCAGAAATTTCATTGCCTCTATGAGAAGAAATTACAAAAGACCCCATGTGGTCTCCTCTAGCATGTCCTTTGGCACTCAGACCTCCGCCACCAAACCTGTGCCCAGAGTACAAAGGGCAAAGCAGGTGCCTTGGTTCTTTTAAAAAGAAAAAAAAAAAAAGATTGCTTGTCTCCTAGATTTCACAACACTATTGCAAGGAGTAAGGAAGGAACTCCAAGATTCTGGTCTCTATCAGCCTCTTTCCAAAACAATATCAATCAACTATCTCTAAAATCACCTGTAGGAATAATATTAAATCGTTTGATCACACTTTATGTCAACCTCATAAAGGGTTTGAACTCCTAACATCCATCCAGTACACTTTCTAGAACTTGCGATTCATTAGCAGTGAATCTTCAGGCTTCTGACTCAGTATCCTGTTTTCTAACAGAAATACGGCAGCACATTTTCACCAAGATTGTCCCGGTATAAGGTGTAAACTGACATAGGTGCCTTCTTACTCATTTCTCAGAACTTTCATCTTCATTCTTTCCTAAAACACTGAAAATTTTCATCAAATTAAGCCACCTTGAAATCCCCCAAAGACTCTTAACTGCAAATTCCGATTCCTCAAAGATTTAAAATCCTGCCTCACTGTCACCCTGTGTTACAATCCTGCCACAATTCTCAGTAATCCCAATATCCATACGAGTTGTATTTCCAGTGCCTTCACGTTGCAATTACTTGATCTCTGTGCCTTCGATGACCTCATCTGCCTTCCTGCCTTAACAATTAATTTCTATGCTCCCACCATAGTGGTTCTGTAATCTCAGCCTTACTCTAATCTCAAGTTCAGCCCACTAATCTTTAACCATAGTGTAATAGCTCACTCTTTCAAATACTTTAACTCCAAAATTGTTTCATACTGAACATCCCGATTAACTGCCTCTTGAGTGTCTCATCTTTTACTTCCCTCCTTTCTAGCTTGAAGCAAAATTAATTATTATAATAACCTCTTTTCAGACAAACTCAATTTCCTTGGCCTTTTTCGGCTACTTCTTATTCACCTGTCAAAGCCGCAAGTCTAAAAAATAATCAGGCTGACTCTTGTCACTATGAAATCATAATCATTAATTTCAAGTGGATATTTACTAGTGCCAGAAATCACATTGCACTTGCTGACTCCAGTCACTCTCCCAGTTTCTTAAAATTGGATTTTACGTGTTCTCTAGTTGCATCAGACTTGCAGCTCCTCTTCATCAGACTTCAAATTCATTTGATAACACAGTGTCTATTGAAGCTCCTTCAACAATATTCTTATTATAGATAAGCTTACGTTCTGTTTCCACCTGTGTAGTAGATTCCAACTTCTAATTGCTTTTCAAAGACTATTTCACCAGCAAGTCTTTCACTTCTTTTGCATGATTCTTTGCTCTTGATTCGATCATTCCCATGATAATATAAGCAATTTTTATTTTCGTCATCAATATAAATACAAAATACTGCACCGTATTCTTGATTCTGTGATTTTTCTCTAGTGATAGTTCTGTGTCTCAACTTCTAGACACTGCACGCTTTACTGGCCTGATTATTCTCTTTTCTTTATCATGTTATGAAGTTTTAAAACAGAGATGATTTTAAACATAGCACAAACAAAAAGTCAAAGCAAAGGTATGTCTTAAGGAATTGTTTTAGGAGCTAGGGTGTAGCTCAGTGGTAGAGTACTTAGCTAGTATGCAAAAAAGCCCTGAGTTCAATCCATGGCACTGCCAATTTAAAAAAAAAAAGAATTATTTTTAGCACTAAACAGCTTATAAGTACAACACATCTTAGGAAACAGAACACTGCCTGACCTTCAGACGTTCTTCACAGAATCCTCTCAAGGGCCCCTTTTTATCCTATGAGTAGTTAGCATTTTTCATTATGTAATCATGGCCCTCTTGTCTGTAAGTATTTGACCAGACATGCCCAGGTGTACTCTGGGATGTCTCTTCTGTTTCACTGGTTCACCAGTCTGTCTTTTTGCCAGTATCATGCTGTTCAGTATTATACTTTTGTAACACATGCAAGGTCCATCTGTGTACTTCCAACATTGCTCTTTGTCAAGACAATAATGGCTATTTGAGGATCTTTGTGTTTCTGTATGAATTTTAGCATTGTTTTTCTAATTTTGTAAAAAAATGCTATTAAGATTTTGATTGGGATTCCATCTTGTATCTGTGGATCTCTTTGGGTAGTATGAATCAGTATTCACTCTTTCAATCCATTAACATGGGATACGCTTGCATTTATTTGAGTCATCTTTAAGTATTTCCAACAATATTTTGTTGCTGTCACCATATATTACTCTCGCTTCCTTGGTTGAGTTTATTTCTAATTATTTTATCTTGAGAATTTTTTATAAATGGGATTTTCCTCCTTATTTTGACTTTTAAATTGTTCATTACAATACAAAGTCATGAAATGAATTTTGTGAATTGATTCTGTATCCTGTGACTTCACTAATATTTTTATCTATTGCTGGCTTTTTTTCCTTTTGGTGAAATATTGGAGCTTTTTACATATAAAATGATGTTATCTGTTTAGGTGGCCAGAGACGATTTCATTTTTTTCTTTCCAATTTGGGTGCATTTATTTCTTTTTCTTAACCAATTCATCTAACTAGAAGTACTGAAGCAGCACAAATGCGCATCAGTGATTTCTTTCCAATCTTGGTGAAAAGTTTTCCATTTTGTCAAATGTCTATCATGAAATCTTGTGGATGATCATGAAATTTTTGTCCGTCATTCGGATTTAGTAGTGTGCTTCCTTGATTAATTTATATATTCAATTATTCTTGTATTACAGGTGTGAATTCCATTTGGTTATGATGTATATATGATCCTTTTAATAGTTTCCTTGAATTCACTTTGCTAGTATTTTGTGCAGAATTTTTTTGCATCCATGTGCACCAGGATGTGGTCCCAGAGCTTTCTTGCACTATGCTGCCTTTGACTGACTTCAGTTAGGATGATGCTGGAATCATAAAATGAGTTAGATGTGTTCTTAGATCTTTGATTTTTTTTGACCCGTTTAATGAGAATTGGTGTTAGCTGTTCTTTAAATATATGTTGGAATTCACTTGTGAAGACACTTGATCCTTGACTTTTCTATGAGAGTTTCTTTTTTTAATTTCTGACTCAATTTTCCTACAAAATACAATTCAATTCTTATTTCCATTTTTTAAATTATTCTGTGTTAATATCCTGAATTTTGCTTGAAAACTTTTCATTTTTTCTCGGTAATTCAAATTTGATGCGTAATTATTCACAGTAGTTTTATAATCCTTGTTTCTGTGACATTAATTATAATGCCGTTACTTTCATTTTCTATTTTATTTATTTGAATTTTCTCTGTTTTTTTAGTTTAGCTAAATAAAAGTTTGGCAATTGTATTGATCTTTTTTTTTTGGTATTGATCTTTTAAAAACATAATTTCTACTTTTTGCTTTCTTCTTATTTCTCCTCAAAACTGTATTATGTCCTTCCTACCTTTAACTGTAATACTGGATCCTGTAAATTTTGGTGCATTGTACTTGTGTGTGTGTGTGTGTGTGCACGCGCGAGTGTGTGTGTGTGCATGAATGTGTTAAGATATCTTCCAGGTACCTCTTGATTCCTTCATGGATCCATGGTTGGTTTCCTAAAAGTGTGATGTTTAACATTCACATGCTTGTTAATTTTCCAATTTTTCTTCTACTATTAATTTCTATTTCCACTCCACACAAGATACCCACAAAAGATATCTTTTATTATTTCAATCACCTTTAATTCATCATTTTGAAACCTAATACTGTATATGATCACTTCATCTTTGAATTTAGTTTCAGAAGAATGTGTGATCAATTGCTACTTGGTGGAGTGTTTTCAATGTGTGTGTTAAGTTTATTTGGTCAATATTGCCATCAAAATCCTATATTTCCTTATTAAACTTCTGCTTAATTGTTCTATTCATAATTAAAAGTAATGTATTAAAATATTTTACTCTTGTATTGCTAGTTCACTCCTCATATCTGTCAACGTTTGGTTATGGATTCCCATCTCTCCTCTTCCTCCTCTTTCTTCTCCTCCTCTTTCTCCTCCCTTTCTCCTTCTCCTTCTCCTTTCTCCTTCTTCTTTCATCTTTAAGGTATTATCCTATTCCCTTTAGGCTTGCAAAATTTCTTCTGAAACGTCCTCATGGCTATTGCTTATGTGAAAGTTCCCTTGTATCTTTTTTTTTCCCTCTTCCTGTTTTCAATACTCTTTGACTTTTGGCACTTTGACTATATATACCTACATAATATGACTCCAATATGTCTCAGTAGGGCTTTCTTCAGATTCATTTTTTACATATGCTGGACTTCTTGAATCTGGATATTCATTTCCTCTTACATATTTGGGGAACTTCAACTCTCATTACTTGAAATAATTTTTTATCCCTTGTATTTCTCTCTCAATTTCCCAAGAATGCTGTAATGCATATATTGACTGATTTGGGGATGACCCATCCCCCCTTATTCAATTTTCTTCTTGCTATTCTGACCAGATGAACTCAAATGACCCGTCTTTGAGTTTGGTTGTTCTTTTTCCTGCTTGATCAAGTCTCATGTTAATCCCTCTAGTGAATTTTTATTTTTAAAAATTCTTTGACTCTAAACTTCCTGTTCAATTGTTTTACATGTTCATATATTCTCTTTGTTGAAATTCAGATTTTCTTCATGTTTCATTTTCTGAGTTCACCAAACATCTCTGTAAGTTTGAATTATTTACCTGGTTATTCACAGGCCTCCATACTTTAAAGAGCCAATTTCTGCAGTTTTCTTTTGACCCTTTTCTTGGGCCATGTTTTCCTGTTTTTCAGAGAATCTCATCACTTTGATTTAGCATTTGAGTGTTTGAAAAGACAGTCACATCTCTTAATCTTTCCAGGTGAAGGAAATACTTCTTTCCTTTTAGAAGGAAATGATTTTGAAAATCGACCTGGTATAGTTTCTGGAGTCTCTTACATATTTTCTGAGGATACATGCCTCAATTGGTGCATGCGAAATTCCAAATAAGTAGGGATATGGTTTTGTTTCGTTTTTCTTTCTTTGTTTTTTATTTATTTTTATTTTTTTTTTTGCTTTGCAAGAGCTTCTAACCTCGTGCTCTCTCTGATACTGTTGTGATACTCAAGGTCTTCTGCAGCAGCAACGGCATCAGCAGCAGACAGCGAGCCCTCTGCAGACAGGGTCTGGTGGCTCTTTGAAATTGAAATGCCCACTTGCCAGAACTACCAAAAATAAGTTTGTTTGTAAGACACCATGTGTGTAGCAGTCTAAGAGGCCAAACAGCATAAAACAATCTCTGATAGAGTATTATATTTCAACATCTTTCTATCATTCATTCAATTTTTGTTGCTTAACGTGTATATGCACTATGTGTAAATATATAAAACAGTCATGTGGAATTAAGATGCTATTATAATAAGACACTACATTTTTCAAAGTTGAAATAGGTTTTCTAAAAACACTTTCTGTGCACCTGTATAACCAAGTTTTTTTAAATCTTCTTATCTGTTGCATAAATTCAAAATTTCCATCTGTTTTCCTAACTGAGCAATGTGCTTCAACATTTCTTACAATACAGGTTGCTGCTGCTGATTTTCTCTTTATTTTTTTCCATTAAAAAAGTCTTTATTTTACATTGACGTTTGAAAGATAGCTTTTCTCATTGTAAAATTCTAGATTGGTAGTTTTTCCTCTTTTTTCACATGTTTAGAAATGCTCCATTTTCTTCTTGCATAGGTTGTAACTATAATTGCGTTATTGTCTCTTTGTTTCTCTGTACATAAAATATTCTTTTTCTCTGGCTTTAACAATTTATTATAACATGCTTGTGATTCTATTTCTTTTACTTCTAGGGATTCATATAACTCTTTTTTTGGGGGGGTTTCATATAACTCTTAAAGTCAAAATTTATAGTTTCCAACAGATTTTGAAGAACTTGCTATTGTCTCATATTCTTACTGAGGTTAGTTTTGTTATTTTACTTATGTTTTATGTTTTATTATACTTTATGTCACTTTAGGTAGCTTCTATTTCTTTGTTTTTAAGTATGATAATCTATATATTTAGCAACACTTTAAAATATCTTGATAAATTAAACCAGTAAACTATTTTCACAAATTACAGGCTCTATTCTTAGATATAGAGATATAGCAATTGAGTGTTTTTATTTTTTATATCTTCCATTTCTGGAAGAGTTTCTCACTCTTAATGAATAGTAATCAAATGTCTTTTAGGCCTGTGTGCACACTGTGAATTTTTTACTTGCGTCTCGCTAATTGTTCTCTATGTGGCCTTGTGATGTTTGTACCTATATGAGGTATGGTATAGGACTGAAATGGAATGGGGGCAGCTACACAGACTTCTGGACTTCTGTCTCTTCATAGCTGTAGTCTTTCTCACAAATTAAAACAACCTCCACTTTCCTGAACTTAGTGCCATGTTTCATGTGCTGTATGAAAATCCAACCAGGCACTGTGGTGTGCAAAATCCTTCACGGGCAGAAAATCCAAATATTGAAGACTCGCTCACTTCAGTTATTTATTTTTCATTCAATAATTATGGCCACATCTTGCCTATTTAGTTTTCCTTAAAATTCCTTACATAAAAAGGAGGTCTGTTTCTAGTTGCTCTATTATGGCTATAAGCAGTTTCTCACATACCATATTTAATTGATTAATTTGTTTGTTTGTTATTAAACTCTGATTTCCTCAAACTCCCAGAGCAGATACTTATCTTAATTTGCTTCACTATCTCTCCACTGCTTCAAAAATTCCTGGCACACAGGCACTGACTAAATGAATGTTTGTTGAATTAACACTTGTGAACAGATATGAAGGAACTCATTGTTATGCAAAATTACCACTATAGATATTACTTATGTAATATGCAGCCATACAGCATTAAACCTAAAGAGAAATACTGTCGTCTCCTATCTCGTACAAGTCATTGTTCATTTTCCCAAATAAACATCATCGTATGCTTATCTTGAGGTAGTTGGTGTCTTCAGAAAAGAGCAAAATGCATATAGGAAGTGTTATGATTTCATAAATGTAAAGGGCATACACTCAAGCAAAGTAACTTTAGCGTGGATCTATGTAGATATAGTATTTATCTGGAAAATCAAATAGCCTTCTGATACTTGGAGTCAATAATAAACTGAGTTAAAACATATATACCCTCAAATAACAGATGTGATTTCTGAGTTTTGCACTCTTATGTTTGTCTTTGCTTGTTTGTCACCCACAGTATACACCTGATACCCTCAGGCTTGCCAGGCATCCCACTTTCAGCCAGTCATGGTTTTGTATAGAAATCCACTCATCTTTCTCTTTCAGAATCCCCAGCTCCAGGCCAAACCTATCGGTTACTATGTCCCTTCATCCCCATATTAACCTATATTCTTTAAGATACAAGATAGCCAGATTTAAGGAACCAGAGCTTCCATTTCTAGCCCTGATAGAATATCTAGGACAGAATGTACCCTCCTGCATTAATCACAGGTATAGACAAAAATATGAAACAGTTTTCAGCTACTGGAAAGGAGGTGGTTTAGGACAATGACACTGAAAAGCCTGGTGTAATGTGAATGTTTTCCCACTGAGTGAGTAGCGAGAATGTCCGGAATGGATTGGGGAGAAAGACGCACAAATGGAAATCAATGTTTGTTGAGGGGATGAGACAGAATTCTAACTTCAGAGGAAATAATAGATGATGGATAGACTTTTTCTGGTAAAATAGTGCAAACAAAGAAGCTAGAAAAGCTGAGAACTATTGAGGTATGTAGAAAGATCTTCAAGTCATTGGCTTAGGACTTACCAGTTTGTTTGCAAGTGGAAAATACCTGCAGTCTGAGAAAGAACCACCCAAAAGGTGGAGGAGGAGCAATCTGTAGAGCTTTTAAAGTATGCACACTATTTCATGTTTCCACACAGAGTGAAACAAGGCAATCCTCAGGGAACTGGTTAGAGTTTTTTTGAGCTTTGTGGTAGCTAAGCTCCTTACTAGGACTAGGACTACCCAAGCAAGGATTTAAAGGACGCAAAAAACCCACAAGGACCGGGATTGCCCAAACAAAGCTTAAAAGGGAGCTCCAAAGTGGAAAACCAATCAGGAAGACATAAAATAAAACCTAAAACATATAAAGAAAACCATACCTCTAAATGCAAAATTTACAACATTCTGCATCCAGTGTAACATACATTTTGTAAACAAAGAGGTAATACTCAGATAACTAGAAAAAATATACTAGTTTAAAATGAAAAATAATTATTAGGGGAGAAATAGAAGATGGAAAAGAAAATGAAATATAAATTCTAGCAATGCCATATATATTTTCTGAAATGAAAATACATTTTGTAATTGATAGCAGGTTATTCCTTGGCCACGAAACAGCATGAGTGACCCTGTTTCGGTACTCGGTGATGGGGAAGGGGAAGCTGGAAGAAGACTGAAGAGCTTGGCATGATGCATCGACTTACTGAGGTTTTCTGTTAGGACATCGTATGTGGGCTCTAATTTTTGCTCTTTTTTATTGTCAAGTGCTACTGAGCAAAGTAAAACTTTAATAGATTTTCATGAAAGTGATCAATAAAACGTGTCTGCCTAACTAATGGCAACAGTATAAGGATCAGAAAAATTACTGTTTCATTTGCCAGAACATTTTCTATTGTTTTTATTTAAGAGTTAGAACAGAGATGTTCATGAAAACGGTAACCTGCCTGTGATCACCTACTACCCTCAAAATATATACAATTAAATGTAGTTTAGTCCTTAAAAATTATCTTTTAACCAAATGTATAATAAACTATATACCTTAGTGTTGTTACCTATGCCACCACATTACCTCATTAAAATATTACATAGCAATTTCTGTGTTAATGCACTCCAAAATAATCTCCACACCAAAAGAAGCAAAAGGTGAAGCTTGAATTTACTATATTTAAAGAGGATGTTATTAGACAATAGTTAACCTGTAAGTAAAGCAATCTTCAGGCCTGGGCTCACATCAGATTAATTATATTAGTAATCTTGCAGCCTACCTCCTACTAGAAATGTCTAATCATGCCTGCTACTAAGGGATATTATCGAAACATTTAACATGTCTGCACTGGATATTAAACCGTGATGTACCGTTGAGGCAGGGAGAGACTACGGAATAATTGACTCTGCATAAGGAATGGTCCTACAGCGGCTTTGGGTTTGGCGTTCTTGCAAATACTGTAGAGTGCCATGGTCTTATGAAAATAGAAAAGCTAAAGACTCCTAGTCTACAATCCAATTGTTAGCTATTTTAAAAATTAGCTAAATTATTCAACATGCAGATCATTAAAGTTCTCTATTCTAGCTTTATAATTATGTAGAAATATTCTGAGAATCAAAAAGCTGAATTTATTTAGAGAGAAAAGTTTCAAAATGACCATTTATTTTTGTTTCAGAAACATCTTTTCTTTTAAACTTTCTTATTATTTTTTGTTTAGCACGATTGGTTGAAATGTACTCTCTCAGGTAAGCTACTATTAATATTTTTGAATATTTCACATACAACATTAAAAGCTGTTGAGTCATAAAAACCAAACTAATTGATATTCCTCACACATCAATCAGTACTTGTTACAGAGCAGGTGATTCCAAGAGGATGAATTATCTGGACACGAGAGATAACAAATTTTTAAATTGATTGAATAAACAAAGTAATTTAACAGACAGAGTAAACAAGGCTAGGGAAGTCAAAGGGTCAAAATAAAATACTTTACCATTAGAAGCTCCATTGTTTAAATAATGTTCTACAAAAAACTAGTGTCTTCAAAATATATATATTTGTTTTATTAATAAAGACTCTCTGGTCAAACATTGGAAGACATGAGATTCAACAATGTTATCTAAATTACTTTGTTGCATTACTGGAAATACTTTTAATACAATGTTTCTTTGAGTTTAGAAAGGATAAAATATGGTATTACAAACTCTTCGAAACTATTTATTCCTTAATTCTTTATCATTAAATGTTCTAGAAAACTCAGATTAAAAATGGATAGAAGGCAGGCCAGAATTTATAAATACTTTCATTGTACCAGAACCATAGACTCTATTAGCTTTAAGAACTACAAGAATAATTTTTCTCATTAAATCTTTTCAATCTTGCCATATACCAACACACACACACACACACACACACACACACACTTTTGTATCCTTCACCTTTTTAAATAAAATCAAAATTTATTTTCACCAAGAATATTATCTCAATAATTTCACCTGGTGATATGTGCCTCGGCACTCACAGATTTCTAATACTCCATGTTCATTCTTAGTTACTCCTATTTTAATTACAATTATTTTAAGGCTAATGCTGAAATATGACTTTTATTTTTAATAGCTCAGAATCTTGTACCTAGTGAATCTGAACTCAGGTTCTAATAGTACAAAAAGCACGGATACTTAATGGCTATTTATGTTTATTTCATTTTGTTTGGGTTTTGTGGAGAGATATAGGATATGACAAAAATTGCATTTGCCTGGGAAGTTAGGACTTAATAAGGATTTTCAGCACAGTTATGTGACTGAGTAAGACATTTAGAGCCACAGAACATTTGTTACATATTCTGATATTCATAAAGAGAATACTAGAGTAGGAATCAGTGCCAAAAAGGATTTGTAAATTTTTTCAACCCTGATCTAATTGTTTTCTTCTTACACTACTTTCACCCAATCCCATACAAAAACGCAATTACTGCTGGGCAGCCACTTAACTTCTAGTTGTGGAGAATTATTAAATCTTTTGCCATCCAAAGAATTGGGGTCCAGATGGTCATGAATCCACTTTTATCTCTGAAATTTCAGGAACTGTAATTTAGTTGCATTTATAGATCATTATACTGTGAGAGATGAGACAATGACAGCCAATATCAAATTCCCAACCAATATCAAATAGACGTATATATGTCTATATAGATGTACATATGTACATATATATCTATATACATGTATATATGTATAAATGTACATATGTGTGTGTATATATGTGTATATATAGATATAATCTTTTGTCTAAGCAGGAAATGAAAAACCATATAAATGCGACAGGCATGTAGGCATAAAATTGTAGATGAACACTCAACTAGTCAGCAAGTCCTAAACACTTAGATGCTTTAAATATCAATATCACTATTTATGATTTTATTTAGCAAATGAAGAAATAGTGCTCTAAATAATTTTCTTTGTTTTGGAGCATTAAGACAGAAAAAATTAAGAGCCTTTTCATGAGGCAGTAATCCAATGGAAGATGTTTCAATTGTTTGTTGCTCACCCTTCAAATTCTTGTAACCGGAACAGAAGGGCAATATAAGAAGACTAAACCTTTGATACAGAGTTGGTGCCTTAATTTAGCATCATTTTTGCTCCAAAGGTGCACATAGATGTGACTCAAAACTTGCCGTTTCCAATAACATGAAGAGAGCCAATCACTCTACTGACTAAGAACAGGAATGTAGTGTGGACCTGACTATAAAGGTAGTCAATTTCCTGTAGCTGGGACAAAAAAACAAAGAAACAACAAAACTAACAGTCAAGATTCAAGCAGGGGTGGCTTATTTTGGCTAATGGGTTCAGAGGTTTAAATCCTTGATGAGCTGATTCCAGGCAGAAATAACGTGGCCCAAGGAAATGGTGAAAGAAATATGCTCAGCCATGGCTGCCAGGAGGCAGAAAATGCAGAGGAGTGAGAACCACAGGAAGGGCCCGGAGACGAGCGCACGTCCTTCCTGGTCAGCTGGTCACCAGCTGCTTCCCCGGGCCAGCCTCCTAGCAGCACAGTCAGCGACAGCCTCATCAATGGCTGAGCCCACTGATGGGTAGAGCGCCCCATATTCCAATCTCATTCTGACCTCTGAACACATGAGACTTTGGGAGACATTATAGATCTAAATCATAACATCCTCTTCAGGTGGTTTGATGGAATATTATATATTAAAACACTTTTGAAGAATTTTAACTGAAAAATGATACATATCTGCATCTTTAAAAATATACCCAGTTAAAAAATATACAAAGGAAAATAGTTTAAAAACATATGACAGAGAGCAGAAGAGAGACAAAAAGAGATTAAGCGAAGGTGGCAGGCGCAGGGCAAATGCTGAAGGCCACTTGGAACATGACAGGTGAGTGTGGTGAGGCTCTGAACGAAACCGTTTGTGCAGGGATGAGGAGGTCATCCCCCTACACCTTCCCAACATCCACCCCCAAACTGCTGCCTCTCTCTCCACAGTTACTGTGTGCTCACGCTGTTCTTAAAAGCTGAGTGGTTCAGCCTGCATATGGCTAATTAGGGTTCTGCAACAATTTCCCTCAGTATATATTTAGTTTGGAATTTTAAACTCTCATTATCGTGCATACTCAGCCCCCCGCATGGTGGATTCTTTTAATACAGGTATGGCAGGAAGCCACAATTTTAAAGGTTAAGGCTCTTCCTGCATTACCCCCACTGGAGTTTGGCTGGTAAGAGGCAATAGAAATCTGCTTAACTCTCAATTGCTTATGTTTAATTGTATGAGCAAATCCATTTCTTGAAGTATGAGTCTTAATTCATGTACGTTTGCTGGAAACATTTAGTCCCAGAGTGTCCCATGTTAATACTTTAAAAGTTAAGACCCATTTATGTATCTTAATTTGGTATGGTGAAGAATATCAAATAAGGAGCATATTTTAACAGGATAACACTGGGAATGTAATGGGCCCACAGTCTTTCAGCTGATAAGGAGAGGCTTATAAAATTGTATTTCCAACCAAACACACACGATGTCTCATTTCTGCTGTTATCTGAGTCCCTTCAGTTTAGTGTGTTTCTCCTCCTTTCTAATCCCAGAACAATCTGAGAAATTTCAAAACAAAACGAAGTAATGTTTAAAATAGCTGGGCAGTCCTGAGATCCATCTGAAATGATAATTAATTAAAATAAAGAGAACCATTGTTCTGAGACTCAAGTAACATGTCCAACACTCAAGTGGTTATGGCTGCTCATAAAGATTTAGAGAATCTATTTTTCATTTGCTAAGATCTCAGTGCCTATAACTTCATTCATTGTCCATGTAACAGAGGTTTTCCTTAGTAGAATTATAAAAATTCAGATTATGCTTATATTTCACCTTCAAATGGGATTGAACTCTGGGAGGTTTGCTGCTAAAGAATCACGATGGAAAACTGTGTTGTATTTGAGAGTTAAAATGCTTAAATAGATGATCTAGAATTATGCTAAAGAGTGAAACAATATTTCTAAACAAAATACAGTGAAAATATGTTATTTGATGATGAACTAAATCACACACAAATGAGAAAATGTACAGTTCAGGTTTTGGTTTTGTTTTTCCTAGTTGTGGCATTTACCTTTATATATAGTATAATATGCTTCATACATTTTTAAGGGCCATATAGCAAAAATATCATTAAATTATTTCTGATGAAACCTATTTCTGCTTTATACTTATTTGTCAGGTAAAAATAATAATCTGTTGATGTTAAACCACAATTTAGTACGACCCGTCAACCAAAAGAAGCGTAAAATAGACATTGTTTTCAGCATGATAAAAATACATCAATGTTTTATGCCTCTCAAAGTCGAAATACTTGAATAATTAATCATGTCATTCCAAAACATTGTTGTGATACATTTTGTAAAATTTTCATCTGCTCTTTGTCCAGGGTTCCTACAACAGTTTCTAAATTCTTGGAATTTTTCAAACAACAGAGCGTCCTTGTGATCTGCTCGCCGTGAGTTCCTGGGACCATGCTAGAATTCATGCTAGAGAGATGGCTCAGAGATGGACACTAGGTAGCTTAAGGGTGAGGCTAGCCTTATGAGAATGATTAAACCATGGAGTTTTTGAGTAACTGGATCTGTTTGACTTCTTGAGAGGGAAAAGGGAAACCAAATACTGAGTTCAGTTATGCAGTTCCTGATTCAATCAATCGCGATGATCTAATGGAACCCCAACAGAAATTTGGACTCTGGCTGGGGCTGATCTCTCTGGTTGGTGACACACAGAGACATGCAGGGAGGTGACATGACCAGAACACTTGGGTACTCTGCGCCTGGAGGCCTGCAAAACTTCATGCTATGTTTCTCTTCACTGGACTTCTTCAGACCTGTACCCTTTAGAACAGAACTGTAAATGTAACTATAGTGCTTTGGTGCGTTCCAGAATTCATTCTAGCGGACTATTAAATCTGTGGATGTAACAAAAAACTCCAAAGTTGCATCCTATTGGAGGCCTGAGTGGACTCTGATCAGAACTCAATGCTGATGTCTGAAGAGAAGGAAGACTTTGCTCTTCACATACAAAGTCTATGCTGCTTCTGAGTTATGTCATGCATTCTAATGTTACTGAGACTGAAACCAAATGAAATCTATTGAAGGCCCATATCTAGTCAGCATTAATATGTGATGAAGCAGAACAAGAAACTAAAAGCCCTCTATTTATGGCTGCACTGACAGTGGGAACATAGTAAGCCCAAAACCAAAAGTTAGGATAGTAGATGGTTTGCAATACTGCTATGTAAATACCACAGCAGCATCCTACCTGACCACCTTTACAAAGCCCTAAACACCTTGATTCAAACAGCACACATCACATGGGAAATATATTTAATAGCATCCAGCTGTAATGCAGACCAGTTTACCTTAGCACCAGTTTAAATTAGCCTTGATAAGAGAAATGGTTAAGAGGAACTCAATCCAAAGTAAAAGCAGCACAGACTAATCAGAAGTATTTCTCAGTGAAAGAATGTGTACAGACTGAATTGTGACTCCCTGAAGTTTACATGCTGAAGATTTATCCCCAGTGTAATTTCTTTGCTGATGAGGTCTCTGGAGGAAATCAGATTGCACCCTAAGGGCATGACCACTGTGATGGGATTAGCACCTGTGTTTGTCTCGTCAGGCCGTTAGAACCATAGATGGGGCAGGGTCACAACAGAAATTTATTTCTAAGTCCTTGAGGTGGAGAAGTGTGAGAGGAAAGACTAAGTGCGGCCAGCTTCTGCCAAAGGCTGTCTTGCCCCTTCTTAAGGGACAGTTTCTTGCGTCTTCACATGGTTGGCAGAGAGGGAGGAAGCAACTCATTCATATCTCTTGAAAGGGCATCAACCCCATCACAAGGGCTTCACTCTTGAGAGCTAATTACTTCTCAAAGGTCCCATCTCTCAATGTCATATCAATGGGGATTGAGGTATTTTTTGTTTGTTTTGTTTCTGTGGTATTAGAGATGGAACCGAGAACCTTCACACTCGGCTAGACCCACAGTCCTTTCTATATTTTGTTTATTTAGTTTTTACTTCTGAGACAGGGTCTCACTAAGTCTCTAAATTGCTCGAGCTTGAACTTGCCCCCACCTGGCAGAGAGCTGGGGTTGTAGACATGCACCACTGTGCCCCGCTGGGATTAAGGTTTTAACAGTCAAATTGAGAGGAGAGCGTAGCACATTGTTCAATCCATCACATCTTCCCCTGCCATACCGTAATTTATGTACCTCTCACACATTAAATGTATTCATTCCATCAAAATACCCACAAAACTCTCAACTCAGTCCACCATCAACTCTGCAGTCTCAAGTTTAAATTAATTTAAATATTGCCTGAAATAGATCTGGATCAGATTCTGTGCGAAATTTCTCTCCTGTTGTAGACCTATGAAACTACACAATTTGTTTCCAAAATACAATGGTTTTTTCTCAGTTTTTACTTTTTTCATTAGTACATGTTTCCAGCACATAATGATTACATTCCTCTTGGGGAGTTAGTTAATGTACATAACACATCTAAATTATTTTTTCATCCCCATTCTCTCCTGTCCCTTCTGCTCCTTCTATCTCTTGGCTCCCTTCTACTTTGCAAAATACAATGATTAAACAGGCAGAAGACAGACATTCTTACTCCAAAATGGAGAGACAGGAAAGAAGGAAGACATGAGCAGTCCAAAATATATCTGAAATCCAGCAAAGCAAGTCTTCAGCGAGACATATCTCATCCCATTTAGCATGTGAAACACCAGAGAAATGCTCTTCCTTCCAGTTCAGGCCCACAGGGAAGGAAATGTCACCTCAGTTGTGCAGTGGGGCACTGCCACCCTGCTGCTCTCCCTGCATGGTGACAGCTCCAGGGTGGGGTTTGTGCTCCAGGGATCTAAGGGCCACCAGTCCGGCCTCTTTTGTGGGATACCATCTGCCCTGCAGGGACCTGCATGGGCATTCTCATTATCTCTGAATTATCTATAGGGATCTTCTTTTTTTGTTGAAGTATAGCTCAAATTCAAGGACAATATTTTGATCATTCTATCCCATGGAATATATGAAATCTGACAGCCTTGCTATGTTCTGTCCTACCTTCTTTCCATTTAGTTCAGACTGGCAGTTTGCTGAATTGGCTGATTAAGTGTGTGTTCCCCTTGATATATACTGCCTTATCAGTCACAGCCTTAATAATCATCACTTCAGGGTTTACTTTCTCGTTCATTGCTGTATGGATTGGTGGAGAAATTTTCAAATTTTAAATTCTGGGCATTTTTAGTTTAAAAATTTCTTTTTCAATTCATCTCTCTCTTCTCACATTTTACTGTGAACACTCAGGAAGAACAAAGACTCTCCATTATTTCACTTAGAAATGTTCTCAAATAAATATTCAATTTCATCATTCGCAAGTTCCAAGTGCCATAAAATGATAGCCCATGAACACAGTCCGGCAAGTTGTTTGACACTTTGTGAAGAGGATCACTTTTAGTTCCTTCCCCATTTCCACCCAAGGCCTCATCAGTGTGGCTTTTACTGTCAGTCTTTCTACCAACATTCTGGTCATGACTATCCAGGGATTCTTTGAGAAGATGGTCAAACAGACACGGTAGAATGTGCTTTTAATCCCAGGATTTGGGGAGCTGAGGCAGGAGGATCATGAGTTCAAGGCCAGCCTGGGCCACATAACAAGTTCAAAGCCAGCCTGGATGACAGCAAGATCTGGTCTAAAAGAAGAAAAATGAGGAGGAGGAGGAGGAGAAAGTAAATGATAATGAGGAGGAGGAGTAAGTAAAGGAAAAAGAGGAGAATGCGGGAGCAGAAGGATAAGGCGAGGGAGAGGAGGAAGGAGGAAAAAGAGGAGGAGGAGAAGAGAAATAAACTCTACTCTTCAGTTCGCAGCTCTCCTGTTTGCTTCCTGAGACCTTCTCAGAAACACCTTTAAAAGTTTCTTTGCGGCAATATTGGGCCTTAATTTGTGTAATTTTTACTATGCACCACAACAGTTTCTGTCCATTATGCAGTTTTAAAGATGGTTTCACACCTTTTGGTATTTGCTACAGCAGCACCCATTTCCAGGCAGCAACTTCCATCTGAATCAGTTCTAGTGTTCTAAGAACTTTACCGTCAACTCGCGCGGATTAAACAGAACTTTACTTCTCACCACTACGGTCTGGGAAACGTAAGAGTAGGACGCCCGTGTGATCGAGTTCCGGTGAGGGCCTTCTTCCTGCTTTGCAGTTGACTGTGTAAATGTTACCAAGCCCCCAGGAAGAGTGGCACAGTGAAATGAACTGGATCGTATCTGTGTGTGGAAGATCATTTTTGGTGCTCTGTGGATGATGTGGGAGTAAGAGCATAACTCTGATGCTGAATGTTAGTGTCACCATGTGTTCTGTTCCAATGTACCCACGACCATCCTGCCGCAAAGCTTTTTTTGTTTTGGTCTCAAATTAAGCGAACTTGTATCTGACTCTCAGACCTTGACATTTTCTTGTATGCTAGATGACAACTTCCAGTATGAGTGCCTGGATAAGTGTATCTGGTTGTTTTTTGTTTGTTTTGTTTTTTTCTGAAAATACTGAAGATGATCATCCCCTTCAAGCATGATCATACCCTTCAAGTAGTAAGAGAAAAAATGGCCCTTGATAGTAGTCGCCAAGCAATGACAGATATTAGTAAACTAATATTCAACGATATATTCCTAAAGAACAAAGTTTGCACCATTTCTAGTATCATTAAGCATCAGCCTCCAGAGGTAGTTGCTTAGTGACACCCTCTCCTCAATTTAATACTCCCGTACTCATTTTCCAGCACCTCCAAAACCACTGAAGATTGGATCATCATCATAGGGTCTACATCTTAGGGAACCCAAATTAGTACACTTGGAACAATGAGCGATGAGAAAAAGATTCCTAGGATGACTTTGAAGTCTATATCACTGGTGGGACAGATGGGAATGAGAGCGCTATTGTAATAATCCTTATCCTGCTTTGGCATTACAGTTCTGAAGCATCTCACTTAGGAAATAAGAACCATCTCCTTTCAAAAACCCAAGTGATGGCCCTAAAATTGGAACCTCCCAAGCCCAGGACATGGTGAGTCAGAAGCTAAGATGGAAATAGTGGTGTTGCCTTCAAAGTCTCAAAGGATGCAGGGTGACAGTCACATTTATATTCCTCTGTAATTCATTGGTCTGTTCTTTCAAATACTGACTGAATCGTTATCTACGATAAGGACTACAGTAAACCTAACTTGCAGCCTTCTTTTTAGCTGTCAGCCTGGGTATACTTAATGTATAATAATGGATCTATGAAACAGATAATAATAGACAGTGACAATATGACAGTAATTGATGAGAATATATCCTCCAGATCAATAGTTTCATAGCAAGCATCTGAAACATTGATCTGGCAAATGTGGTTTTGTTCTTAGTTCCTATTACAAGAACCTGAAGCAATTCACATGTAAGCGACACTGGCATATAGTTCTGGGACAAATAGTATATAATGTTTATACTTCTTGTGGGGGGAGTTTCATTGGAAGTTTTACAGAAAATTATAATGTGCCACTGTATTGATAGTGTTCTATCAATTTTTTATGGAGAGGAAGAAATAGATTTTCTAGACGCCCTAGTAAAGTACACATACATCCGAGCTTGCGATACAAAACTTCAAACTCTCTGGTACCTGCTATACTGGTGAAATTTTTAGGGACTCGTTAGAGAGAAGGATTCTGGGATACATCTCAATGATAAAGAACCAGTGATCTACTTCATATTTTACCATTAAAAAGGGAAAAAAAAAAAAAGCACGTGCTCTGAAGATTCCTTCATGAATGGAGACAGCTCTTCATTTGGGAATAATGTTTGAGCAGAGAGATCAGTTGAGTCAGCAGATGTTAATTTTGCATGGAAACCAGATGAATAGAGGTCACTAGAGCAGCAGGCAAGCAGACCTGATGACTGTGTGTAGGACTCGGTGATTCCATTTTGCTAGAGGCATTTGTAGCAGTGAAGAGTAAAGTGTGACATATTTCAGAAGCTCCAGTAAGACAGCTGCAGTGAAAATTCTAGAGCAACAATGTGTGGTTTGGAGCAAGAAACAGGTAACAGTGTGAAAAGCCGCCTTTAGCATGCTCTCGGGTCCGACAGAGATTGATTCAAATTCCATTGCAGTCAGAGCTATTTTTCACCAACTTGGGATTGCCGGATCTACCAGTAAAAACCCATCATATGATGCAGAAAATATGTCCATGAGAAAGTGCAAAAAAACTTGGGGACACGTGTGACTTCTATAAAAACTTGACCCCACTCATAATATGTGGGTTAGACAGATGAATTGATCATAGTGAAAAAGGCTGCTGCATTTATTACAAGTGGCCTTAAAGTAAGTGAAATTTCCACAGTGGCAGCATTTGGAGAGATCTTTAATTTGATGTGAAAGGAAAAACAGCTTCATATAAGTAAATCTATGTTTTCCTGAGCAGTGAAAGATTATTAGCTGTTTGCTTGAGGACCTGGAAAGAACATAGTTGAATGATTAGAAGCAAAGATATCTTGAGATTAATAGATGAAAGTTGCAATGAATTGTGAAAATTGTTCAGCTCTGCGGCCAGGGATATTCCATCCACTGTGGAAACGTTGGGTTAGCAATGTATGGATTGGCTGACCTCTGCCTCAAGAGTTGTCCTGTCTTCCTTGTTAGGCGGTGTCTTTTGGTGGCCTAACTCTGACCAGAAGGAGAAAAGATGAAAAATCATTAGATCTTTCTTATCACTGTTGATTTCGTTAATGTCATTCGATGCTTGGGTTTTCCATAACAGAGATCAGCACTAAACTCTAGATATGCTACCATCCCTCCAGGAAACTACCCACTCACACAGAACAGTTGATTTTATTGACTCCTTCCCTCCCGAAGGAGCCGGTGATGAATCTTTATAGAATACCAGCCAGGCTGACAAGCCTAGAGATCCAGGAATGATTTATCATGTGGAATCCCACATAATAAAGGAAAAGCACCTACTTTACAGATTAAAAAAAAAAAAAAAGTAACCATGGCAGCCACCGATGCTGCCATGTGCTCCATAGTTCGAGAAGGACCATCCTGATAGAATGTTGGGGCTGCTTTTTAGAACCCTCGCTACTGAACAGTCTTGGAAATGACATTCTGCAGGATCGGGATACTGCAGTGATATTCTGTGAAGCAATGAACATTATATGATGCCTTGTTATATATTTCTTCCTTGGCATAATAACTGAACATCAAAGGACAGAGCGACTATTCTCAACACTATTCTGGATGATCCAGTGAAGGAAGGTGTACTTTTTGTCTCCAAAAATTTAGACCTTTTTGAAATTGAGGTCTTTAATCCCAGGAGAGGTGTACATTGATCTTCAGATAGCACTCGTTCCGATAAACATAAAGCTACCACTGAGGTCAGTTATGCCATGCGTACATGCCAGCGCGTTAGCAGGCAGAGAGAAGAGCTGGCGAGGTTAACTTCCCGGCAGGATTGGGTTTGGGGATTGCTCTTATAAGTCAGGGTGGAATCTATCTGGAAACGAGATTCACTGTGGCACTGTCAGATGCTTAATAACCAGTAATAACTGTAACACATAGTTGCAGTAACCATAACCTGACGGTGTTAACTTGGGCTTCAGAACATTAGAAATAGACTCAAGTTAAAGGACATTTGAATGCCAGAAGGAGACAATGGATACTTCTGTTCTTAAAATCAACTGTAGCAGCTTGTCCCAGCTTGTCCATATCCCCCTATTTTTCTGTTGTAACTCTTTTGACTTTATTTTTAAGACCATGAATCATCAGTAAGAGAATGGAGTGAGCTGTGTGTGGGGATAAAATGATTCTGAGCTGTACAAAGTACCCTGCCTATCTCCCTTAGTCCAGGGCTGGTGAACACATGGCACACACGTTATTTGTTTTTCTTTTAAAACATAAGATGTTAACATATGTTGTTTTTTCTAAACTAAAACCTGCGTATTCAGATGCAATTGCTGTGTTGGCACTTTGCGATAAATTAGTGGGTTTTGGGTTGCAGTTTGGGCACTTGTCTCTATAAGGTTCCCCATCACTGCCTTCGTCCTTATTACTTTACAGTCACTAAGAGCACAGCCAGTAATTGTGTCTTGGTACCCGAGAGTTTTGTTGCTGTTATTTGATTCCTTCCATTCTTTCTTCTCTTTCTCTCTTTTTTCTTTTCTTTTTCCTACCTTACTTCTTTCCTTCTTCCCTTCCTTCCTTCTTTCCTTCCTTCCTTTCTCTTTCCCTTGAACATCAATTCTCTCTATATAGCAGACATTTCAAGAAACATCTCTTGGCAGTTGCCCTTAACAAATGACTTGCAAGGGTTGATGTATAAATACTTCGATTCCCTGTCCATACAACTGAGATAATTTTGAGCAAGTGTTCCCTCCCCCTTACTTTCCTGCTGGTATTTGCTACACCTTCTGAATAAACTATTTGCCCTGAATTTTTGTTTCTTTCCGAATCTACTTTATAGATACCATTTGGAGATCATGTGATTTTTATATATACAAGTGATACATCCAATCATTTTCTTAGGAAACACAACAAACAAACATCATTTGTTTGCAGATACTTGAAAACACACACACACACACATCATGTAAACACATACATGCATATTTATAGACAAATGTGGATATACATTTGTGAGTGATAGATATAGAGTTGATTAGTTTAGATATACTAATTAAAGCTTAAATGATGTCTTCTAAAAAAAGATTAAACTTTAGCAAAAGAATACAACCTAATATTGACTTGTAGGAACTTTGATGTTCCATAACCATTGTATGAAGGCTATAAAACAATATTGAAAAATAGTAAAAACTTGGGAGAAAAATAGATTTTGTTAAAGAGAAAAGAATGTTTTAAGAAGTGCTGATAGTTCTTAAATACCACTGAGATATCCAGCCAATAACGGATGAGGGATATCTATCGATCTTTAGGAATATTGAAAATGGTGGTAATTATACAAGCATAGTGTCAGGGGAGGAGAGGAACTGAAATTCAAGCTGAAGGTTGGCGAGTGATTGATAATCCCAGAAACGAAGGGCACGGATATTGATAGCTTTTCCTTGAAGTTAATTTGTAAATGAGGAAAGAGTGATAAGGAAGTTATTAACGAGAAGGAGAGATTGGTGACTTCTTTTTTCTCCAACATATACCAAAGACATTCTGTCAACTTAATTTCAAAATGCATTACAAGTGGCTATTACTATCACTGCCATCTTTCCAGGCACCCTGAAGAGGCTATTTCACTTTTATTTACCTATATTCTTTACTCCCATATGGAATGAACATTCAACTCTTGATACTTTCAGACATATATTTTTATGCACCGTCTCCTACCACCTTTACTTAATGGTTTCTTGACAGGGCTCTTATCATTAGGGCTGCAGAGTATAAATACTTAACTACAAACACGATTATAAATCCGATAAAAGCTTTCTAGCCTTCCTCGAATTATTTAAATGATATTTAATGACTCCAAACCACTTCATGTATTCTCCTGTTAGCCGAGTCTCCCATAAATGCTATTAAACTTTACACTTTTATACATTGCTTATAATGGCAACCTTAATAACTCTTTTTGATTAGTCATACATGGAGATCCAGAATTTAGGGGCCCTCAAGCTTATAGAAGCTTGGGGCTCCTTTTTAAAAATTAAACACCACAAAGTATTGAAGAGTAAATTAGTTATGAATCAAGATATTTATTGATAAAAATGTTACAAATTTTAAAAGTTGACAAATACTATAAACACAATTTAAAAAGCAATTATATTTGTATTAATTAATTGCTTGATATATATTTTAATTTACCATGTCTATATATACTCACCAATCATTTCTTCACATTTGTGGGACGTGAGATCATTCTCTTTAGAGAATTAAAATGTTAATTCAGGGCCTGGGGATTTAGCTCAGTGGTTATAGTGCATGCCTTGCCAACACAAGGGTTGATTCAATCTTTCCTTTGGCATGACTGGCAGAATTTTTGATTATTAAAGATTAAAATACATAATATGCACACTGTATATTGGTGTATTTTTGTTTATAGTACTGCTGAAAGTTTGATCCTTCAAACAAAGGAGTTATGAAAAATTTAATTTTGGATGAATCTCATTAGAAGCAGCGGAAAAAACTGTTTGCCTTTTTATCATCGTACTATAGCAACAACAAGAGTCTTGACACAGCATGAGCTCTGTTTTGACTGTACTGAGGCAAACTCTCACCTTCCACTTCCCCTTTCCATGCTTGTTTGATTTTCTGGAAAAATCCCACAGATCTGTTTTTGTTTCATACACTGGTTTTCCACATTAGTAACACACCAGTCACCGTTGGTGCTTCAGGAGTGTCATAGCAATACAGCTCATGGACCCTGCACTTTCATGTCATAATGCCAGCTAAGACATTTGCACGTTAAGGGTGAGAAGATATTTTCCAGGAATATATTTCTATATTAGTTTAGTTAGTAATAGATTTATACAGAAATGACTTTGAACCACACAATTCGGCAATTACGCGCAAAATAAATGTCTTTCCAATTCCATTTGCCCCTAGCCAATTCCAATTCCAAAAAACTCAGTGTTTACTCCAACCTCATATGGAACATTTGCGAGATAAGGCAATCAGTATGAAGAGGAAAAGAGAAAAGTGCTTTCTTCAAAGCTGTGTTACAGAAAGATTTTCCCGTGTGATCATACGACTTCACCATACCCTATCCACCCAAGATTTTGGAAGATCAGTGCAAACAAAAGGACTGATGCTTAAAATTAAGCCTCATTCACTTCATAGCAATCCTGGCTGTCATGCGTTACACACGTGCTGTCAGTGCATAATAAGGTTATCATGCCACATGCAAGTTACAGGTTGAGGTTGACCACCACAATGTCTTTGAAGATTTCATCTTCTGCTGCTCTCAATGACCACAGCAATTTATTTCTACTACTTTACGAAAGCCTTTTCCTTGTCTTATCTCTTCTTTAATCTCCTCTTTGTATTTTTTTCTCTGTACAGGTGGGGTATTTTTTTTTTTTTTTTTTTTTTTTTTTGGTGCTGGGGATCGAACTCGGGTCCCTGTGCTTGCAAGGCGAGCACTTTAACCGCTGAGCTAAATCCCCAGCCCTTGTACAGGTGGGGTATTGTATAGAGTTAGAAATACACATATACATACACTACAGTCTTGGTGAGGGCCTGGGCTCTGTGGAATGGATTTATTGTAATTACCCACAATGAACACAACATTTAAAGTTAACTTCAACAGACATCAGTGAAATATTTGCTAAAGTTTTAGGTAAATACAAATATTGCACTTAACCATGATGAAGAAGAAGGATCGGAGAAAACAAATCAAAGAAATAATTTCAAAGATGAATCATAAATAAATGCATCAGTAACAGTAATAAAACACCCAGATATTCCTCCACGAGACAAAAATATATAAACTGACTGAAGCATCAGACTAACACAGCAATTCCTTAGATATTGTCAAACCACAGTTCCCAAGCTCGAGTCCAGTACCTACCGGAGAATGAGGGCATATACATCCCTTTGAAAATACGTATGTGTCCTTAAGCATAGCTTGACTATCATAACAGAAAATAAGTGCCCAAGATCCATCTGCTTATGCAAGAAAAACGATGTGAATATAAACAGAAATCAATTTTATGAGTTAATACAGACTAAGTTTTGCTGCAGTAAAAACCAACCCAAAAGTCCCAGTCACTCATAACAACAAAGATTTATTTTCCTTTTACAATGTGTGTCCCTCTTGGGTTGATTGACTGGCTGTCTCATGCCATGCTCACTCAGGGGCCCAGAGAATGGAGTAGAGTCTACACAGGACTTCAATTCTCAGAGTGACAGAGAGAAAGCGACATGTTGGCTCTTAGCTTCCCCCCCCAAAGTAACACGTGTCTCTTCTATCTACATTTCACCAGGCAAAGCAAGTCTTAAGGCCAATTCAGAGTTCAATGGGGCATCATTCTCTCACATAAAGAGGGACTACAGGGACAGGCACTGGAATTCTGGTAGAGTAATAAAATCTACCTTGCTAATGAATTATATTTTATCCATGGCAGATTTCTGTCGTGACCCTTGATTCCTCTCTCCGAAATATGTGTTTAGAAACATCCAAGCACTTTTCTATTTAGAAAAAAAAATCCATTAAGAAACCAATAAATTGATCTCTGCAAAAAGGTCAACAATATTTGAGTGGCAATTTAAAGCTTTCAAAGTATTTTCAAATAAACATCTCATTTATTCTTCCTCATGAAAATGGGAACTAATAAACTTTTATCTTAAATTTACTTGTTTGTCCGATTAACCCATACTGGAACTATTCCAAATAGAACAGATGAACATATGTAAAATACAGTCATGAGTTGTATTTCCTTAATCTGCTGTCACTTGGATTAGAGCAGAGTAAATTAGGGTTATCGTTAAAAATTTATTAAATCATCTGGATTTCCTCCATGTTTTCCGTTGTTTCTTTTTATTTTTGTGTCACTTTCTGTACCCATTTTTGCTCTTTTCAATATTCCATTGTTATATGTAAACCCTACAGAGGGCTATTCCTGCTGCTATCTTAATTTTCTTTAAGCAGATCATTACTACTTGATAATTATGCTGCTTTCTTAAATAATTCTGAATTTCATTTCCAGAAGTCATTCTCCTCATATACTTTGCGTAGGAAATTTGGATATGTATAATTATGGATTGTTAACCTTGAAGAAACCCTGGAGGTCATAGAAATCTTTTCACAGAAGACAAAACAGGCTCGGAGAGATAGAATAGCTTGCCAGAAATATCAAAAGATATTAATAACGTATAATTCTTGCCTGTCAATTTCTGACACAGTATTCTCTCCTGTGTTCTCCTCTTACTTTACTTCACGAATAAGCATGCCATTCTTGACCTTCAGCATCGGTACACTGGGCTATTTTCTCCATTGCCCTCCCAGATCTGCTCTACTCTGCTCTGGCCGCTTGCTGTACAAGGAGGTTGTCTATGACTGGCGCTCTGGTTTCTGGGTGGCTCGGGCAACAGGAATTGCTCCCCACAGTTGGGACGCTGTGTGAAATGTCAGCCCTGTGTTTGTGCTCCTCTATTCCTGGCGTGTCACACTATGCTTGGTTCACAGCTACGCTTTTCCAATGTTCATGAAAGAAAACGGCTCTCTCAGCTACAGCTACACATTTTCTGGGATCTTCTAGCTATTCCTTATCTTTTTCTTTTCAGGCCTAGGGTGATGATGACGTCTTGTATAGTCAGTCGTATTTTTACAATCTCCCTGTCAGATTTGTTCTTGGTAACAAGTTATTCTTGTTAACAGTCTCCTTGGGACATTGTCTATGCCTACAACTTTGTAAATTCTGTATTTATTAAAAGCTTTTCATTTTCACTTTGGAGTGTTTATCTATTTCCTGCCTGAGACAGGGTACATTGTTTTGATACCAGCAAAGGGACTACAATAAATTTTTCTTCTGGCAATACAGAAGTTCATTATAGAGAAAAAATAGATTCTTCTTGCCCAACACTTTGTTCATCTGTGTGTTCCCTGGTTGGGTTTCTAGAAGCAGATAGAGGCCAACTCGGAGGTAGAAGGCATTTATAAAGGATTAAAATCTGTGAAAGGAAAGATGAAGATTTGGTCAAGTGGGAAGTCAGACTTTAATGACACTCAGAAACACCTTGAAGAATCCTTGGGAACTGAGAGGCGTTGCTTGGTAAAGGGGTCTGGCCTTAGGCTAACTGACTGCGCCTTTGCACAGTCTCTTCAGTCACTGATGTCAGCCACCTTAGACAGAGAACAACACAGTGGAGTGTCTTAGCTCGTTTTCTGTTGACTTAGCTATGTACCTGAGACTGGGTAATGTATGAAGAAAATAAACAAACATTATCTGGCTTACGGTTCTGGAAACTGCAAAGTTCAATATTAAACGGCAGGCATCTGTTAGGTACCTAATCACTTTTACAGGTCTAACCTGTGAACACTGTTGCTTTAGAAACTCCATTTCCAACAAGTGAACTCTGGAGAACACACTCCAAAACTCAGCAGGGCCCTGTGGAACTCAGGCACACTCTGAAGGGGTGAGAACATGGATGTGGCTGCTTCCCTACTCGTCACCTCTTGAAAGTTATTATCTGTCTTATGTTATCCAACACAAAATTTGAATTTCTGTGTAGATGCATAACATTATTCCTATTAGTAGAATTATCAGATAAAGTAGACGATACCCAAATTTGAATTCCATAGAAACAACCTATAAATTTCAGTACAAATACACACCATGCATTTGTTAGGATTTACATACAAAGAACAATGATTTATCATTTACCTGAAATTCAACATTAACTGGTATTGTCTTTTGTTTATTTCTTTCTAAATCAGGCAGCTCTCTGACATTACTCATCTATTATGAGAAGAATTTTTATGTAGCATTTAAGTGGCTCAGCCAATTTCACACAGTATCTCGGCAGTTCTGCCTCTGGAATTAGTCTGCATCTATTCGAAGCTTAGCTATTTTTACTTAGGCGCAGTTTACATTAGGAAAGTTACTTAATCCCTACGTGCTTCACTTATTTCATCTTTAAAATGAGGGAAACATGAGGTCTTAGCTCATAAGCTTTTTGCAGAATTACTGAGTTAATAAAAGTAGAATATTGAAGAGTTAATGGCACATATTAAGTGTTCAATAAATGCTAGCAATTGCTATTCTTTTTATTGCATCTTTTCTGTTTTACTAGTATGATAGCATTCAATATGTGCCTGTGGAGAGTGCTATAGGTTATCTAAATAACACACAGTTTCTATTACCTAAAGTAGTATGTTTTGGTAGGGCACGCCTAGACCTGCCCAATATACTGTACAAATCTTACTATGAGGAAAAAAAAAAGTCTCGTAGCTCATATGATACAGGATTAGAACCAAGAAAACTGAGCTTTAAAATGGTTTCACAGAGATTGTGAATTTCTTTTTTTTTTTTTTTTTGAGATTGTGAAATCTCAGCTGAGCTAGATAAAAGATGAATTTCAACTCACAAAAACTGTGGAGAAACTGAAACATGTTTGATAAGAAAGAGCAGCTAAATTTATTTTTTAAAATTTATCTATTTTAACTGATAAAAACAATATTATACATATTAACGAGATACCATGTAATGATTCAATACATGTATAGATTATGTAATATTTAAATCCCATTGAACATATCTCTATCCTCAAATAGTCATTATTCCTTTATGGTGAAAACGTCAGAAAACTTCAACTTTCCTGAACTACGTCACCAAGTATTTTATTGTTATTTGTATTCGCCCTACTGTGCAGTAACGCACCAGAACATCTTTTGCCTATTTCATTGTAAGAGCCACTAACTTTCTGACAAAAACCTAGTTAGATTTCTATCTGAACTTCCTACAAATATATGTGAAGACAGAAAAGACAGAGACAAAATATAATCCAAACCCAATATGGACAATCTTTTAAAATATTTGGAAAAATGTGTTAAACCGGAGCACGCAAACTGACTAAAACAGGTTAGAAGAAAGCTCATGCTTCCCTTCTGCTTTATTTTCAAAAATCTTGCCTAGTGTCATCGAGAATGTTTAGAAGGACAATATTGAATTCTTGGTCCACCTATTCTATGCCTTTGGCTGTGGTGAAAGTGGTAATCTGGGCGCTTTGGCTTTGGATCTCCTAACTGGAGGGGCTGTCAGTCGGTGTCTCCAATGCCAAAAGACTACTCACAAATTGGAGGCCTCCTTAAAAGAACTCCAGGGACTTAGGGCAGGCTGCACTCACGGCTGAAGTCTACTGCACAGGCAAAGCAGCATGTAGAGGAATCCACACGCAGGTTTCCTACACAGCGTCCCTCCCACACGGACACCAGGATTACACACACTCCCCGGAGCCCAAACGGTGGCGTCAGTGGCCTGCCACTGTCCAGGTGAGCCTGGTGGGGACTCAGAATTACAGGTTTTCAAATAGGTATTTTCTGTACTGTGGCTACAAAACTCCAGACTCCAGGAGGAAAACAGGCTTTCATCATGAATCACATTCTTTGTTTACACATCACACATGCAGGGACGCAGTCTTAGCATTTAGGAAATAGTTCAGAAGCCAAATTCCCACCGGGCAATTGCCAAAGGATTAAGCAAACTGTTTTAAAGTAGCAGCCTCCAGCTTGCTCTTTGAACTCCTCCCTCCACATAATACGTGAACGACACCAGTTCACAGTCCAGTCCCAGACCTCGTGCGTTCAGGCTTCAGGATAAACAAACCCTAGTGAAAGGAGCCGGGTTCCAGGTCCGCCTCCGTCTACAAAACAGTCCTTCAGGTAATAATCACATTTCTTTAGCCAGAGTTGAGGGCAGAGACATTTCCTAAATGGTTGGGGAGGAAAAGGGGGAATTTAGTTCCATATTGTTTATCTCAAATCCCCGTATTACACAGCATCCTCTGCAGATCCATTCTAATTTCTGAGGGCACTTGGGTCAGAAGCTGAACTGCCACAACCATGGAGGGAGTGGTTTACCCAGCACGAAAGTGGTGGCAAAAAAAGCACAGGACTCTAGTTTTTCTCCTCCTAAGTGTTTCTTCTTCCAGTGAGTCTTGCTCCTCCAACCACCTCTCACAAACAGTTTCAAAGCAGTCACCTATTGCCTGGGCAATTTTGATATTACCTTGCTTCTCTTGATATTTCTCTCTGCAATTTCTCTGGGATTTCTTCCCATTTGTCTTTGGCCTGGGATTGATAGACAGGCTACTTCAGTATTCCAGTGGAAATCAAGTACAATGTCATTTTAAAACTAATTTTTTTCTTTCCGTTGGCTTTAAAAACTCATATACCCACATTGCAATTTTCCTGGAAAGTACAGATACAAGCAAATGAAAAAAAGTAAATCAAAACTCACGAGAGGAAAAATCACTGTTAGCAGCTTGTGGTCAATCTTTTCAATAATTTTTGTTTGTTCATTTCTCTCTCTATGTGCCTTTCATTTGAAGCATCATACTGATATCAGCTTTACTCTACACCTGATCTATTGGTAAGTGATAGAATATCCACAGACATCTGGTGAATTGTATAGCAAATCCTAATTGGAATCTATTTCTCTACAAGGTGGAAGACCCCTCTGTGGAAGAATATAAGCGGGGCCCATTCGAGGGGTTCGGAAACAAATCCATTGTTTCTCTTATTCTTTCTTTTTGGGAGCATAAAGTCATTTTTTTTCACTTTATATCCTTATTCTGTAAAATCCCTATAGCAATTGGCAGCAGCTCGCAGTACATTAATTGCATTGATGTGAGACTAACACAAACAAACTTTTCAGTCCAAATATATTAGCATTCAGGGGACATCATGGCTGCTGATGGTTGGACCTCACTTCTCGTACCAGCAAGACTTATTTATTATTTTAATTTTATGGGTACATTTTAGTTACACAATTACCACACTGATCATAGGGAATTTGTACCTACACATATCTTTATTTTTATTTTGTCCCCAGTCCCTTGTCTCCAGGCCCTTCAACCCCTCTTCCCTTCTTTATTTACAAAAGTTTTGTTTCCATTTTTCTTTCTATTCTCTATTTTTTTCTTTGCTTTCCTTCTATTCCTCACCTGCCCTGCTCCCCTTTCCATTTGAGCATTTTCTTCCCATTCATTACCCAATATCTATTATACATTTTGGTCCTTATTTACACTTTCAGTTTCTCGCACCAGAGAAACAATGCAATATTTGAACAAATGTGTCCAATTTATTTCACTTAAGAGTATGGTCTCATGGTGCATCCATTTACCTAGAAATGTCTCAAGTTTACCCTTCTTTACAGCAGAGGAGTGCTGCACTGTATAAAAAAAAAAATGCATCACAGGTTCTATTTGACCCAACTATTCCCCTTCTTGGTATCTTCCCAAAAGAAAAGCATCATGCCACAGTGTTACGTGTACATCCTTGCTCACGGAGGTACAGTTTGTAACAGCTAAATCTTGGCAACAGCTTACAGTCATTTTTCAGAAGGTTGCAACATGATTAATTTCAAGAAAATATATCTGCCAGAAAGTATATACTTCATAAATGAAAGAAATTTAAAAGGTTGCTGGGTCATTTTAGACATGAAAGAGAATAAGGAGTAGCAGCAAGTTAGAAACAAAAGATGCTCTACATTAACCGGGCCCCTAACTTTGCAAAAGTGTTTTTGTTTCAAATAATGTATATTTAAATTACAAAGTATTTAATTTACAAATTAATGTACTCTGTTTCCTTACTTGCTGGATTTATATGTTTATCTAACTCCTTAGATAAACAGATAAATCATCCGTGAATGTGTTATCTGAAGATAAGAAATGCATGCATATTTGGGGGGCTGTATACACATTTACCTAGTAAATTAGGTGGTAACCTACTGTATCAGAGAATAGAGGAACTAACCCTCACAGGACCCTGCCACACAGTCTATTCTAATTCATTTTAAGTGTAAAAAGTGAACAAGGGCTGGGAGGGAGCCTCTCACCTGGAGATCACCTCCTGAGAGGACAATCTCATTATCCAAGTGTCCCTGTCTTATGACTCATAGAGGATCATGGTAGTTTTCAATCTATTGGCAATTATAAGACTTGACATGGATTTTCATTTCCCATAACACAATTTTCAATCTTCTTCTACTTCAGAGATTCTCAGTGTGCACTTGTGGAGATGATTTTTATGGCCTTTACTTTCCCCAAGCTGGAGGACTCTTTAATATCACATAATTCCCATTGAGCAGATCGTGTTTCTCTGATTTTAACGCCTCCACAGAATAGTCAGGTTTGTTGTCCCATCTTTTCTTAGACAGCTGCATTCCAAAAAAAATCTATTTTTGAAGAGTAAAAATTTCTGAAATTCAAAGTTTCAAATTTTATCATTAAATGCTTTAATATTCTGATTTTTAGCCCTACATTTTAGTCCTGTAATTGTTCCTGGATTTCTTACCTGAAGGTATGAATATTTCATAATAAATGAGAAAACACTTTTTTCTTCCTGATAGTGTTTTCTTACCTAAAAGACAGTTGGTACAGGAGAAAATAATGAATGAGTCACAGAGAATTTTTGTAAAATATGTTTTAGGATGTGTCTGCATATGGAATTTTAAAAAATTAGAAAATTATTCCTAAATACTCACACATTGTCAAAAATTAATGAATAAAAGAAGGAAGAAAGAAAAGAAAACCAACTATTCATAGGAACAATCAGTCGCCATAATAATGTTGGAAAAGAGCATTTATTTTCTGCTTTATTAAGGTTGAATTAAAAATTATATATATAAAGTATATAATATTCATATATATTGACATTATTAGATAAAGCTAATGAAGATATCTATCAATACACACATTTAGCATATTTTGGAGGTGGCCATGCCTATGATCTATTGTCTGCCAATTTTCAAGTATATATTACTCTATGATTAACTATAACCACGCTGCTGTACAAAAGATAAATTGTTTCTCCTGTTAAATGGAAAATCTGCACCTTTCAACTAACATCTCTCCATCTACATTCATCCCGCATTAGCTATCATTTCACTCTAATTCTATAGAATTAAATTTTTTTTAAATTCCACATATAAATAGGTCATGCAGTGTTTGCCATTCTGTGCCTAGCTTATTTCACTTTAAACTCAATGTCTTCTGACACTGAGGCTCTTCCTTTTGAAGGCTCAATATATTCCACTAGCATATATGCATAAATATATACTATACACACATACATATATATACTATACATATATACATGTATAAATATATACTATACATACATACATTCCTATAACATATATGTATATATGTTAATTCTGTATTTTGGCCATTTTGAGTAGCGTTGCGTTGTGGTTTTAGTTTGCTTCTTCCTTGTGATTTGTGATGTTGAATACTTTTTCATATATTTCGTGGCTATTTGTATTGTTTTCGATAAATGTCCATTCAGGTTCTATAACCATTTTATTTTTTGTGTGTGTTTTGAGATATTTGAGTGACAAATACAGGCGATATTAACTTTTTTTTTATCAGATGTGTTTTAGAAATCACTTCTCCCATTCAGAGGCTGTCTCTTTAATCTTGATTGCTTCCTCTGTAGTGAAAAGTTTTTTAGTTCAATGAAATCTCATTTATCTGTTTTTGTTTCTGTTGCCTGTGATTATGAGATTATATCCAATTTGTTTTTGCTCAGATGAATATCAAGAAGCTTTCTCCGTTGTTTTATTTTAGTAGGTTTACAGTGTCCATCCTTACTTTTAAGTCTATTTGGGAGTCTCTTTAGACTATGGCATGACCTAAGAGTGTAACCTTGTTCTTCTCTATGTGCATGTCCAGTTTTCCCTGCACTATTGAATGAAGAGCTGTGCTTTTTCCATTATATGTCCTTGGCAAATTTTCTAAGATCAATTGCATTAAAATGTATGGATTTCTTTTCAGGATCTCTATACTGTTTATTTGCTCTATATGCCTGTTTTCAGGACAGCTTTTTGTGGCAAAATTATTTTTGCTTTATTTATTTACTTTTCAATTGACCATGACAAATTTCATACATTTATGTTATATAACACGATGCTATGAAATGTGTATACATTGTAGAATCACTAACCTAAGCTAACCAAAATCTCACATGTTTTCTTTGGTGAGAACACTTAAAATGTTTGCTATTAGCAATTTTTTTTTTTTTTAGCAAATTTTAAGAATGTAATACTTTGTTATTAACAGCAGTCACCAACTTGTACAATGCATCTTTTCAACTTGACTCTCACACTGTTTCAGCTTTTATAGTTTTTGGTACATTCTGAGCTCAGGTAAAGTAATGCTTCCAGTTTTGTTGTATTTGCTCAAAATCATTTTTCTGTTCAATATCTTTTTACTCCCATACAAAGTTTAAGGCTATTTCTTTTGCTTTCTGTGAAAAATGTCATTGGAATCTTGGTCAAGATTGTATTGAATCTGTACATCTCTTTTTCTAGTATTGATATCTTTAATTTTTTTTTACTGCATATAGAGAACAAGATATCATTCTATTATCTTCAAGTTCTCGCATCAATATTTTATGTATTTGGTTGTCTAAATCCCGTATCTCCTTAGATTGACCCATTGGATTTTTGGATGGTACCATAAACAAAATTTTCTGGACTTATATTTGGATAGCTTTGTGTTTGCAAAGCAAAACACTAGACTGCTGAGTACTGTGGGTTGATTCTAGATCTTGTAAGATTGCTGAATTTGTTTCTCACAGTTTTGTTCTGTTGTGCTGGAGTCTTTGGGGTTTCTGAAATACAATCATGTCACCTGTAAACTGAGCAAGTTTCTTACTTTCTGATTTATTGCTCCTGAACTTTGGAGAAAAGCTTTCAACTTTTCTTCACTGAGTATATTATGACTGATGGTCTTGTGATAGATGGCATTTATTGTGATACAATACAGTCCTTCAAATTTGTGGAGAATTTTTATCATGAGAGGGTGTGGAGTCTCTTCAAATGCTTTTCTTGTGCTAATGAGATGACCATGTGGATTTTGTCTCTTGTTCTGTTAATATGGTACATCACATGCACTGATTTTCGTATGTCCTACCTCAGCATGCCAGAGATAGATTCCTCTCATCATGGTTGACGGATTTGATCACGTTGTGGGTTCATTTCATTACTTTTTGAATCTGTGTCCACCACAGATATTTCCCTGAAGCTTTTTCTTGTAGCGTCCTTGTCTAACTTTGGTGATAAGACAATGCTGGCCTTATACATTAAACTGAAAGTTATTTCCTTTTTGCAATTTTTGTAAGATTTTGAGAAATATTGGTTTTGGTTATTCCTTCAATGTGTGATAGAAAGCACTTGGGAAGTCATCGGTCTTGGGCTTTTCCTTGCTGGCAGAGTATTAGTGATTCAATCTACTTATGTGCAATTGGCTTGTTCAGATTTTGTACTTCATCGTTCAGTCTTGGTAGACTGCATGATTCTAGGAATTTATTCACTTCTAGGACTAAGTCATCTTAATTATTGGAATATAATTGTCCAACTGTTCTTTTATAAACCTTCAAAAGGTTCCATTGTAATAATCGTAATGGTTCTTCTTTAATTTTGATTTTATTATTTGAATATTCTTTATTTTTTTAGTCTAGTCAGAAGTTTGTCAATTTTGATTATCTTTTCAGAGAACTAACATATTTGCATTAAATATTCTATTAACATTCCAGTCTTTAGTTTCCCTCTGATCTTGTTATTTCTTTTTTTTTATAATATTTAGGTTATTTTTTTTTTTATTTTACTGAGATGGGGTCTTACAACATAGTTCATGCTGGTCTTGAACTCACTGTGCAGCCCAGCATGCCCTCAAACTTGTGGTAATCCTCCTGCTTCAGCCTCCTGAGTATTGGGATAATAGGTGTTTACCCGTCTATCCTGCATCTCTTTCTAGTTTTTTAAGAGGTAACGTTAGGATATTTATTTGAGCTCTTTCTTTTTTGATAAGCTTTTCTTGGTATTCACTTTCCTCTTAGACTATTTTTGCTTTATCTTAGAAGTTTTAACATGTTTTATTTCCATTTTTATTTGGCTGAAAATCTTTAGATTTCTTTATTCATTTTCTGAAATTTATTGATTATTCAGGACCATGTAGTTTAGTTGTCATATACCTGTGAATTTTCTAAAATTGTGGATACCACTGTGTTCAGCATCTAATTTCAATCTTTTAAATTTGATATATTTTATGTCCTAACATAATATATACTGAATAATAGTCCGTGTGTGCTTGAGAATTCTGTGTATTCTGTTGTTGGATGGAGTGTTCTACATAATCATATCTATGTCTACCTATGTACATATAGATATAAATATGTATGACTCTGTTAGGTCCATTTGCTCTAAATTATATTGCATAGCCAATGCTGTCTCACCGCTTTCCCATCTGGATAAATGTTACATTTTGGAAGTGGGTAAAGGAGGTCCTCTGCTATTGTGTTGCTGTCTACCTTTCCTTCAGTGCTGTTAATATTTATAAAGAGTATTTTTAAAGTTTCAGTAAAATGATTAAATCTTTCCTTAGGAAGAAAAAGAGAAAAAAATCCAATGAAGTAGGAAAAAAAATTTTCTATAATTTTTGGAGCAAGAATCAGCACTGAGAGTGAATGAATCTGAGAACTGAAATTTCGCGCTGCAGAGCCGGGTGGAGCCAGACACACGCGGGCGATGTGCGACTCCACCGCGGCCACAACGGGGTCCTCTCCACCTCTTACGAACATCTCCTGGCAAAGGAGAGTTAGGCTCTGACATGGGCACTTTTGCAAAGCTCCACCAAGGTTTTTTAAATCTCTGGATCTGGAGGCATAGAAGGCAAACATCAAATGCATGCTGAGTTGGAGAAAGCACAGATAAAACCTGGCAACAATGAAAAGAAGAACAAAACTCCAGCAAAAGGAAAAACCAGATGATCAACTTCTTTCAAACAGACCCACTCTTCCCTTAGTTGGTGAATTGTTTCTTTGACTAAATCACTATCTAGAAGTTATCATTTAAACATATTAAACAGGATTTTTCATTGTTTTGGGCTGACTTCTTTTGAGACATTCAATATTAAATCACAAGAAATGAATTCGAATGTTATGACTCCCAGTCACAGAAAGGCAAGGAAAAAGGCCACCAAGGAGCAGGACGTTACTGTATTAGGTATCTGGGAAAACTAATGTTTAAAAGTTGTACTAAGGTCAGGGAAGACTGTTTCTTCTTTCCAGGGACAACAAAAAATGTGTTTTGCCAGCAAATCACTCTCAACCGAGTAACAACAAAAGTTACATACTCTTTTTCACTTTTGGTATAAAACTGGAGACACAGAGACAGCGCCGTGTCAGCTCCTTCTACCACTCAGAGGAGAAGATACACGTATCTGACATCTCTGTCTCCCTGCATCATGGAAAATATAAAATATATTTTAGGTGTAATTTTGAGAATAGGAAGCATGCATTTCTTCAATGTTTTCCCCATTAGGACCTCAAATACAACTTGGAGCAAATAAAAACGATAATGGTTATTTTAGCATATAGTATCTCTATTTCCTTCAGTTCCACTTTAATAAGCCTGGCAATGCATGCTTTTGCCTGAATTGTCCCTGATGCAAGAGATCAAACACGCTGCATTAATATCTCTCGCTATGCTTTAATAATATTCATACTAGCTTCTCCCTTTACTTCATTAGTCATTAAGCTGCTCCTCCATCTTGTTTTCCATACACAGAATATGTGATTTATTAGCTAAGCTTATTTCTTATTCCTTAATCAATCCAAATGTTTACTCATTTCATTTTTCTACCTCCACAATATCTTACCTAATCTACTTTTATGTTTGTGATTTCATGTTTGTAAATGAAGCTATGGGTTACCGATCATTACACCTAACTGAAAATATGGTCATATGTCAAAACATCACATTGACTAATACTGTTCTACCTTGAGAGAAGGTTTTGCCTAGAGATAGAAGAACCTCAGCTTACAGCATATTTCCTGGGCCTCAAAGAAAAAACTGGTATCATTGTGATACTATCACAGACAAGTGGGCACCATGCTGAAGTCAGCTGACCTCCTTCTTTCTTTTTCTCATTCTGTGGAGGTTATTATTTTCATCTTGCTGATTTGTCTTCATATTATGTGGCTAGAATTAAATGTTCTCTTCAGGGAAACATTACGGTAACAAAAACAGACATTTGTATTCCACAAACAGGCTGTCAAGTAAATCCCATTGGTTCAAATAGCCTTTGTTCTGCATTTCTTCCATTTCATGCGATGCTATGGTGTTGGTCAGAGAAAGAGACCAACTTAGGTATACTTCACTTAGGTAGTATTATCTGTGGCATTGATTGGGCAGCACACAAAGCTCTCTGGATGTGAAATGTCAGACTGACTCAAATAGTATACTGTTTCGTGGGTTTAAGGTTGAACCTTGTTTTTATTAAAAGTGCATTTTGATCAATAGGATAACCCAGGCAGGTAAGTGTTGATGAGCTTTAAAATAGGAACATGGGTTTTGAGACAGTGTTTTAATTACTTTTCTCTCGTTGTTGGGACAGAATACTTGACACTCAAAGTTAGGGGAAGAAAGGTTTATTAGCTCACAGTCTGCAGAGGTTTCAGTCTATAGTCCGCTGGGTCCGAGGCAGGGCGGCATGGCAGAGGCAGGGGGGACCCGCAGGGCAGACCGCAAAGTAAAGTGAGGAAATGCAAGGAATGTATGCAAATAAGCAATGCAAACAAGCAGCTAGTTAGCTTCTTCCTGTATCTTTTATCTAGGCTACCTGTCTCCAGGGCAGCCCGCACTCCCACCCCCAATCTCAGTCTCACCTCCTTGATCCCAGCAGAACGATGCCAAACCGATCAATGGATCAATTTAGTAATCACACACTCTAGATCCAGCTATCTCTTACCACATGAGGCTTTGGAGGGACATCTAGACACAAACCATAACAGACAGTCACTAAAATTTGATACATAATCAATCAGATGGGCCTGAAATGTAAAGGAAGAGGTATTTTTGTAAGTCTTCTTATTTCTCTTGATCCTATATTTTTCTTGTGGGATACGCTAAACAAGGTACATTAACACTTTGTAACACAATTGTGATATGAGGACAATATAACAGACAATGATTTTAAAAGTCTCTACAATGTCTTTTCTCAAGACATTGAGCAATGATTAGGAAAGAGCAGAGAGAGGGAGTGCTGGGTGAGAAGTGACCTAACAGAGATGCATGTGAGGTGCTATAAGGCAAAAAAGTTGCACACTTTCTATTCTTAATGGGAATCATGGATTATTGGGTCACACAGAAAAGATGGCAGTTCAGTTGAGCACTAAAAGATCCCCCAGAGTTACTCAATCAGGCCTTATGATCACCAACTTTATAATTTTAGGCAGGTAAAGTCATATACTTCACAGTGATATTTTGGTCCATTGAAAAAAACACATGTGTGACCTTGATGAATAAGATCGTATGGCATAGTGACGGCATAGCCATCTCGATTTGGGTAAATGCAGCCTATGATAATTCCACAGTGACCAGATCAGCACAAGACACAATTCTATCATTAAGTGACATGTGAATGTGTAATGTCCATATTCATAGTATATGTTTGTGACTCAGGATTCAGGTTAGGTACAATATATTGAAATTTCTTGGCAGCAAATTGTCACAATCTACACCCAGAAAATGCAGACAACTCTCAGAAATGACAAACATGATAAATATTAAATATTAAGAAAGATTTTACAGTCTACAATTTATCCTTCATAGCAAAGCTGAAGAAAAAAACACGCCAACATAAAAACAATGCAGTTTTTGCTCCCAAAGGAAGACATGCCTATTCTGTTGTTTTGTGTCTCTGATATTTTCAAACTGATTGAAGGCACTGTGGTTGCTATTATTTTTGTTACTAGATTGGGATTCTTGCTGTCTCCAAGATATTCTTAAATTTAAGCATGAAAGATGCTTCACACACCACCCTTCACTTATCTGAGCACTGCTCTTTAACCACCAAGGACTCAGTGGAAAGAACAATGAACTAAGAAGCAGAAAATCTTGGAAAAATTGTCATGAACTTTGAATGCCCAGATAATATCCCTGAATCTCACTTTTCTCAACAATTAATTGTGAATGGATTTTGCAAATTAATTTATAGGGTTGTGTTACAATGCAATAATATTTATCAACATGAAATTTAAAATAAGCAAGTACCAGCTGCAGTACAGTATAGATTGAAGATTTATAATTCTTTGTGGAAAGATTAAAATTGAGACACAGCACATTATTCAAATATATAAAACCATAGATTATGAATGAATTAAAAATAATATATTTGAACAAAATAAAAAGGAGAATAATTTTGTATTCTAAGTGAGAATTGTATTAGTCACCTTCCCATCAAAGTGGAACACAATACCTAACACCTACACATTAAAAGAGGAGAGGTGTAATTTGGGTCATGGTTTTAGGGGACCCAGTCCATGGTCTGTTGGATTCAAGGTAGGAACATCGTGGCTGAAGATCAGATGCAGCAAAGATGCTTAGTTTATGATGGCCAGGAAGGAGAGCAAGGGACCACATAGAGTACCAAGTTCATGCCTCCATGACCCACCCAGACACAACCAGAAGTGTGATTTACTAATCTCCTAAGCAACTACCAAGCCAATCAAGTTGATACAGTTAAGCCCATCCACCAGAAAAGTATTCAGGAAAATATACACATGCCAGCCAACCCGGAATTTATTTTAATTTATGCTGATAATGAAATCAAGAAACAGATGTTACTTATATTTTTGTGAAAATACTATGGCTCTGAGAGTTTAACTAGCTTACAGTATGAAAACAATTTGAAGAATGAAGATGTCCATAATCCTACCCCTGGTGCTTTTCAAGAAAAGATGTAAAAACAAAGATCAAAATTATGTGGGAAAGTTTTCAAATCTTAGGCATGTAATTTGATATTTTCTTAGAATTTCTAGCTCTAGGAAGTCAGGTGGGTTTAATCTGAAATTTTTGTCCATTTCTTCACAGGATAGTCACAATAATTTTTCTCTCACTGCATTACGTACTCAATGTAAAAGGACAGTAATCAAATATGTAGCTTCATTATTTCCAAAGTTATAGGAAGTAACAAATCAGAAGCAAAATGTACCTTAAGGATATAATAGTTCTTGTACGTTTTACATTTTTTACGCTTCAGTGCAGCACCCATGTGGAGTTTACTTAATCTTGAATATGAGTTTGAAAAATATATGACGATATATACAACAGAGTAAGAATTACCAATAATCTATTCACATTAAAATTCTATTAAGTAAGTAGTGAGAATTGGCCCTGTCCATATCTCCCCTGCCAGCTGCCTGGGAGAAATCACGGAGCATCATTTTTGGTGTGTCCTTTAATTCAAAATTTAACAAATTCAATAATATGTATTGAATATTGAATTATATACCATGAAATAAGAACTATTGGCCCACCACTATTTGTGAATTTCTTCCTCTTTGTTGTGATTTAGATTCAGAATGTCTTCTCAAACTCTGATGCAATCGGAGGAGGGGCTTTTGGAAGATAAATGGACCATGGGGCACTATACACACCCATGGATTCGTGAAGTAGCAAGTTCAGCCAGGGAGTCTACTGTTAGAAGTCAATAGAGGCAGGTCAGTGGGGAAGTGATTTAGGAGGATGTATCTCCCTGCTTCGCTCTTCCCTTTATTCTCTGCTTCCTGACCTTCAAGATGAGTAGCATTCCTCTGCCAGGTCTTTCCACCATGATATCTCTGCCTTGGAGTCTGCTGACCATGGAAAGAACCCGCTGAAACTATAAGCCAAAATAAAATTCTCCTCTTTTAAACTTTTTTGGGGGGGAGGGTATTGTGTCTCAGCGATGATGAAAACAGATAAAATACTACTTTTCTTCTCCTCCTCCTGCTTTTCCTGTTTCTATTCTTATTGATTTGGCTAGGATAAGTTTAACAAGGTAATAAACACCCTAAATCCCATTTAACGTTTTAAACATTTATTTTTTCCCTGAGGAAACCCTGCTGCATGTGTCTGACATTCCAGAAGTGCTGCTGTCTTGTAAGTTTTCTTGTGGCACCACCATATTACCCCGCTGCCCTACAATCACCAGAGCAACATAAATAGAAAGTCAAACATTTGTCCTTAAATCCTTCTGCCAAGGTTGACACATCTCCTCAGTTCATGTTTTATTGGTCTGAGAATGATGTATAGCCACACTTAACTATAGGAGAGCTACAAGTGCCATTCTTTTGAATGCAGATGGCTTCCAACTTTAAATTATTTTACTTAATTTTTGACTAAGAGATGATATGAAAACAAATTAAGTAGATGTTATTCTTAGTATCTGATTTTTTTTTCCTGAGCTAAATAGCTTTTGTATTGAGCAGGATCTGCTGGTACTATACCTTACTTTGTTTCTTCTTTCCTTCTAGCAAATAAGGATACATATTTATAGGAAAGGTATGGAAGGGTACAAGAGTCTTGATTAAATCTGAACCATAGTTTTTTTCTTAGGAAAATAAACTTTCCCTCTAATATTTCTCTTTGGGACTTGTTGGAATCAGGTTATTATTTCCAGATTATTATATAAGATCCACAATCCTATATTGCTTGATCTTCCCTTCTCTCTTGTAGTGAGCATCTGATCCTGGTCAGCCATACAGTCACAAAGGTTTATAGATGACGCTTTCCAATACGCTGCTTGCTAAGCCAGGATGTTTGGTAGGTTAGGTATATCAAACACATTTTGAACTTACGATAATTTTGACTTGTGATGGGTTTATTAAAATGTGATTCCATAAGAAGTCTAGGGGCACTTATACTTAGATGAAAAGAAAAAAGAAAGATACTGGTAAATTGTTGTAATGCTTACTTACACTGCATGCTACATATTATAAGCAAATTTTGCATGACAGAAACCCATAATTCTGCTCACTATTCACCAGGAGAAATCAAAATGGTCTCAGAACTAGATTCAGAGTTCACTCACTTATGCATTTCACAGAGCGGCTGGCACTGTGGCTTATTTTGCTTACTCTTTCATCCTACCAGGATTCTTTCTGATTTTCACAGTCAGCAATTATTAATCTTCAGTCACACTCTTCATTTCTAAAAACTGGGTCAAATTATATCATGAAAGGAATATTCAGTCCTGTGCTAGCAGCAACTTTTTCTGGGTCTTGAGAGGCAAAAATATCCCAGACTCCTGGTCTGCGACATCATACAGGTAGCTTGACATCCGCCACATGAAAACTCTCGCACCAGGGAAATCAATAAGCACTAAAATTCTGGGGCATTGTGTGTATTTTCCTAGAGAGCTGGATGTTTTAGACCGACACATCACTAAGCGTTTGCTTCCTTCTGTGTACGCAGCTATATCTATAGGAGAACACAGGAAGTTTGTTTCTATCTGCAGCTGTATAACAGAGAAGTAGCAACAACAAAATTGTTCATAAGACCTCGGACTAAGCAACAAGACTGGAAAGCATGTCCAAATTATTAAAAAGGGAAACTAGAGCCAGGGGAGGTACAGACGGATTGGGAAGAAGACCAGTGAATTTTTATGAACCATTTTTAGTGTGTCTTTGCTTTGGCTAACTGGATCATTTAAAGAGGTTCCACATAAAGTAAAACAAAACAAAACACAAACACAAACAATCCAGCAGGGTTTTATTCATGCCATGATCAACAAATATGGGGTCCCTTCATAGATTTTTTTAAATTAACTTCTGTACTTAAAACAGATCTCATGTTGGCTTAAAAATAGCTTCCATGATATATTTTATGTTATTGTCCTTCTCTCCCTGTGATATAAATAATTTATATCTACCAGGCTAAGTTCCGGAGACTATTTAGCTTGTGTCCTAGATAGCTATTTATACCTTGCTCCTGGCATGGAATCTGAAAAATCAAAGCTACCTAATAAATACATTAAACTGACCTAAATTTATAACTCTATTATAGTTGCAGAATATGAGAATGTTTATGTGCTTGGCTTCAAGTATTCTGTAGGTATTGCCAGGTGAAAACAGGCATACATTTTAGAAAGATAAGTATTTGTATGAACTATGTGGAAGGATACAAAACCTTGATTAAACCTGAACGATAGACTTTTCTTAGAAAAACAAATTTGTCCTTTGATAACTCTCATCCGGGATTTGCTGGAAACAAACTATCATTTCCAGTTTGGGGAAAAAAAAAAAAAAGATACCTCCACGACGTAATTTATAAATTCTTGTGAAACATCATAGAATTCAAAGCTACGCAGTGAACATAAGGTTCTGCAAAAGGTTGTTGAACAAATATATATAGTTTCCATCTTGCTTATATTTATATTGCTAAAAATGACATTCAGTTATAAAAAGCACAATTTTAGCAAGAACGAAGATGACAGGAAACAGTTATAATAACTCTTACTCAGAATCATCAATAGTGCAAATAACATTTACCACATGTATGACACAAACCTCCATTACAAAGTTCTTCTGAGGCCATAGGATGCTTTTAGAGCCGCCCAAGATTTTCAGAGAACCCAGTTCAGCTTAAATTGATTCTGGCTTCAGTGTCAATGTACAGGACGTGGAAGAGTTCACTGAGAACTCTGCAACCCAGCGCTCCGTGAGGTTAGGAGCCATTCTATGCAGAGAAATGAAAGTTCAACAGAAAGGGAAACAAAGGATCCACTCTCCATTTTCTTTCATTTTATAATTAAAAAGTTTGTCTGGAAAAGTAAACTGACATAAAAGACCAAGTGTGGCTAAGACAGAGCACACAGCTGTGGGTACTTCCTCTAAATCTACATCTTCAGGCCTGTACATGTTAAACAGCACATGGTAAGAGGTGCTTTCCTGCAGAACTTTTTGATATATAATAAGAAAGTTTCTGGTAAAGACAGAGGCTCACACAAATTGTCAGAGATTTCCCAGAGAAAAGCATGATGGTCTTCAAGATAAGGAAATACAAGATGTACTATTTTTTTTACCCCTTTGAATTGGTAAACTTGTTCTAAACTATCTTTCCTAAAGGGGAAAAAACATTACCTTCTTCTAGTGTATATATTCATGTAATAACCAATAAGTATCCCTATGATATAAAAACTCAAATTAACTGTCCAATTTATTTTGTGAAATATTAGTAATTTGGTTAGCATTTCAGATGGTAAATATATTTTCTTTAATATTCATAATCCTTTGTTTTATGAAGGGTGTTGTTATGTTCTAAACCAAACCATATTACCGAAACATAAAATGGATATATTCTAACGTTTAGATATTTCAGAATATCACAAAACAAAAATGATGAATTGCACAACATTCTTTTATATTCAAGAAAGAACAAACAGCAGAGAACTACTAAATTCTTGTAAAGCTATTGCTGAAAGTCACAGAGTCTTAAAGAAAATGAAGTAAAGTAATTTGTATTGATATGTTCAAGAACTTTTTAATCTAGGGAAAGGCATATAAGAAAGAAGAGAATTTCAAAAAATTGAAACTGAAAAAAAAGTCACCTTAAACACAAAGTCTAAAATTTCTCTTATGAATATTTCAACAAGTAATACGTTAAAATGGGTCAGAAAGTAGCTTCAAGGACAAGTTCAAATTAAGCTGAGGTTTTTACCTTGAATATAATTTTACTAATCATTTTAATAATTGAAGATGTTATCCAAAGCAAGTTGTAAATCAGCTAATTATTTACTCTGTTTATGTTTTCTATCAAATTATGCATTTCAATCACTACAACAAATATTATCTTTGGGAAGATGTGGGTGTAATATCTATGCAAAATTAACCAGGAAGGAAATCCATATGAGCATCAAATAAAGCAGGTGTACAGACAAAGTGGTTAAATGGGGAAAAACACGCATCTTATAGGGGTTTGTAACACTGTTATAATTGCATAGTGTTACTAAAATAATAGTATGGAAAACTGAGTTCTTTTTGACCTGTTGCTACTTTGGCTTTTCCAGATTTATGACGACAGAGAGATGCTAGATTTGGTCTTTCTCTTTGTTCTATCTCTTTGCTTCTCTCTCAAGTGTTTTCTAACTTTTCCTTTTTTATTCTTATGTATTGCCATTTTTTTTCTGAAAAATTTCGCGCCCAGACAACCCATCCTCCCTTGTCCAATTTTAATCACTGTAGGGGTGAGGTCACCAAAAAGAGGGAAGTGGAAATCATATCCACAGGCATAGTGTTGTGAAAGGCGTGGAAAACCATGACAGGATGCATCAATTACTTTAATGTACTGACGAAAGCAAGCTGTTGACAAAACCTGCTTATCTTTAAATATTTCAAATAATATATATTTACATACCAATATCCTGACACCACAGAGAAACATAAAATAAGGGGATTATCTTGAGATTGGAAAGATGAAGATGGAGGATATGAAGCAAGTCTATTTTATTCATAGATTTGGTGTTAAATTCTTGGGTCCTTTATTACTGAGAAATATTAAAAATGTGTTCATCTTGTATTACTGAAACTAATTTTATCTGGCAATAAACTTTTTTTTTTTTTGAGAAAGGGTCTCACTCTGTAATCCCGCTGGCCTTGAACTTGCTACATTTTGCAGGTTGGTCCAGAAATCAGAACGATCCTCCTGCCTCAGGCTGCAATTCAGAGATTACAGGTGTGCACCACCATATCTGCCAACAAACTATTTTGAGTACTTAATGTAATTTATTAAGAAGTACTGTCTCTACCTGCCCAGATCCCTCAGGTCCATGGATCATGGCTCTTGGTAAATAGGTCATTTTCTTACACTGTCACAACTCAAAACACAGACAGCTCTATATAGTGAGAACAGGAAGGGAAACTTTACCTCAAAACCCAGAGACCACATGGTTGTGCTTACAATTTAAATTACATGAGGGAAATTCCTTTCAGATACTTTCTTGATGTAATGCTACATAGGAAATTGGGTCTATGTCTATTACTGCAAACTAATCCTCTTGGTATGGTTTGGATCTAAAAAGTCCCCTAAGTCTCATGTGTTTGGAAGATGACTGGATTACACTGTGTTATAGTTGACTTGCTGTTAGGAGGTGAGGTCTTGGAAGAGGTGTGTCTCTGTGGGTGTGACCCGGAAGTGCATAGCTCCCGTTTTGGCCCCTCCTCTGACTTCTTCCTCTCATAGCAGCTTCCTCCATGGCAGCCATGAGGTGAGCAGCTTCCCTCCTACCTGCCCTTCTACATGCTGCTCACCGTGGGCTGAAACGTCTGAAAACATGAGCCAAAATACACCAAACTTCCTTTAAATTGTAGGTGTTCAGTATTGTGTCTCAGCAATGAGGAAGGGGCTAAGAAATCCTCTGGGGGCTTAACCCAGAGAAATTAAAAGCAAATCAGAACAAAACAAAAAACTAGACAATATAGATCTGATAAGAGAGACTTACTTGTTTTCAAATATTATGACTGTACCTTTTTCCAGGACTTGAAACCCTAACCAGTGTGTCTTATGTTCACTGGGTCTCGGTCTCCTTCCCCCAAAGATGGGGAAGATGATGCCTACAATTTTGAATTGATAAAAAGTAGAAAAAGCCATAAGTTTGAAAAGAACAGTTTTATCTCATGACACATAGTGGAAATGCAGTATATTTAAGTATTCCTGAATAGTTCATTACAAAACATTCTGTACACTTAAGTATTTCTGAATAAGCTTACTACCCAGAAAAGTGATTCTGACATGCTAATTGTCTAGTTTAGAGTTAACTCACAACAGAAAACCCACTGGACTAGGGAAAGTCATTTTGGAGTTGCCTCTTTAAGAGGAGGGGACCTGAGAGTCTTTATCAAATTTGTCTGTGGGTTCAACAGCATTTAGAAAGGGGAAGTGTAAAAAAAAAAAAAAAGGAGAGAAGTGTGTCTCGCCAATAAAATTTGTATTTTAGTGAGTAGATTTTTAAATATAGAACAGGAATATAAGGAAGTCTACAGAAAGCTACTGAACTCTCATGCAAGAAGAATAGCTCATCTAGACAAAAAATCATTACCTTCTTCCCAAGCATCTGACCAGAGACACCACCTTTTCCATCCTTTCTAGGGTTTCTGGAAGCACACTTCATCAAAGGAAAGTCTTCTCTTTTCAGCAGCAGAATCTCATGCCCTAAAATGTTGGGGGAACTAGCACAATGCCCTTGCCAGATTCTGTGTGTCTTTTCAATGTTCACCTTAGTAATTTTGCCCATAGCCACAAAACCATTTAAAATAAGATTCTATTAAGGTTAAATTGTTAATTGCTTTTTATTATTAGAAAATGGCACTTGCTTTGGGATAATCACTGTAAACTAAAACCATAATGTATTTTTCGTAGGAAGTGTGATTTCATTGTTTTCTTGTTGATGCTAACAAGTGTTCTCACTAAAATAGGAGATCATTGGAATGAATCTTGCATGCCCTATATTTTTGTGTCTGCAGAAGCTCACATGTTTCAACAATAGCCGTATCACATGCAAGGCATTGAGCTGTGAAAGATAACCATCTAACATGTTAATTTTCACTGGGGATCAGGTGGTGAAATAGCGACATTAGATTATGAAAGCAACATGGCTTGAGTCCAGAAACAGCAAGGCTGAAATCTAGAAAAAGTCAGGAGAAGGGTCAAAAAACAGAAATTTTCAAAATGTTCCATCAGAGAAGGTAATTAACTGGTTTCAGAGATAAGTTGACCTCAACAAAAAATTTCAGGTAATAAAAATAACATAATAAAACTTAGTAATAGTAAAGCCAGCTTTGGTTCCCAAGTCAAAGGCAGGGAACTTTCACAGTTAAGTATACAATTATTTCTAAATATTATTTAATAGATCCTAAGTGATATTAGATCTCATAAATGATTTGAAGTAACACACTGTGGCCCATCTGATTGAGGGTTCTACACACACACACACACACACACACACACACACACCCCACTATCAAAAAGAAGAGAGAACCTACTCATCGTTGACCTCGCATGTTATAGCTATACCTATAGTAGTTCCGAGAGCAACAGCGAAGGAGCGAAACAGTTATGGGGAAAATTTTAGCTCTCCTCCTATACTGGCATAGAAAGAACAAGCCTGCACAGTGATATTTTAATGCAGTGATAACACCGAGTAGTAGCTGTTGTCCAACTACTGTCTAGAAATCAAATTAATAAATATCCTGTTTCTTTTGTGGCTATATTAGTTTGCTATTGTTGCTAAAGTGAATCACTCTAAATTTAATGGCTTAAGTGATTGAAATTACTTACTTTGCAGTTCTTTAAATCAGAAGTATAATATAAATCTCGCTACACTAAATAAAATTAGGTTATCGGTAGGGCTCCATTACTTTCTGGAGGGTGTAGGGGAGAATCCATTTGTTGCACATTTGACTTGTAGGAGGAATTCAATTCTTGGCAGTTGAGGACTGAGGTCCTTATTTTCTTGTTTCAGGACTACGCCCAGCCTCTAGAGGCCACACAAGTTCCTTGTCTCAAGGTCCCTCTCCCTATCCTCAGTGATAAGGTGTGTAGGCCTTGCTCCTTGCACAGGAAAGCGCTCCTCTTCTGTCTTCTACCTCAGCTCTGATTCATCATGCAGAGTTCTCCCACTTTTAAACACTTAGCTGAGTTGATTGGTCCCACCTGGATAATACAGGGAACGCTCAGATTGTAAGGTCCATGTTAATACTCCGTGCGCTTGGAATTTCCTTTGCTTCCTATGTACAATAGTGTGATCACAATTACTTGGGGTTAAGATACAGATATTTTTGGAACATCATTGTATTTCTTACCATTAGAGTGGAGATGATGATATATAGAAGAAAAAAAGTGACTGTAGAGAGACATTTATTTCTTTACCTAGATTCCTTCCATGTCATGTGCTAGCTGTTTGAATCTGAGACAGCTACTTCAATTCTCTGATTCTGTTTCCTCTTATATCAAAATGCTAATGTTATGCACAGTAAAGCCCTCTTCTAGCCAGCCAAGTGTGAGGGACAAATACTGCATTGTTTCTCTGATATGAGAAACCCAGAGTAAAAAGACAGATAATAGAATTAAGGAGACGGATCATTTAGATCATTTGCAGAGGGGAAGAGGATCAGAAGATGGAGGAAGAGGGAGAGAAGGGGAGACATAAGGAAGGAGGAAAAAAGATTTGGGATGTTTTATGTCCATGTACCAATTCCATACCAATGTTATAAATATTTTGTGTTGCAAACATGTACAAAAAAAAGGAAAAAGAAGGGGAAGCAAGAGATGGATGGAGGGGGGAGGAAGGAAAGGGAAAGGGGATTAAAAAATGAATTAAGATGTGTTATGAACATGTATCAACTTCCCACAACCAATATAAACATTACTTATTATACACATGTACTAATAAACTAAAATAATAAAAATGTAGTGCCTGTATGTGATTATCTGGAAAGATAATGCTTCATCTTAATGAATATAGTTTCCAAAATTCTATCAAAACCTTTATTAAAAAAAAAAATCTGTGAGACACGCTAATCAAAGCTACCAGATATTTGACCCGCCTTGTGAAATTGCTAAAAGGCCTAAGTGAAACGAATTTATGTAAACGAATAACATATAATAAGTACTTCACCCATTTTAGTTTGCTTATTTCCTAAATGTTTTGCCCCAACAATGATTACAAGGCTTTTGAGCATGAAAATGAAAAGAAAAAAATGAAAGATCATTTTATTCAATTTTTCAAAAATTACTATCCATATCTTGCTAGTCTCTGACCACCTGGATTCCCTTTTACTTGCTTCTAAACACATCTATGCAAATATTTGGACTTTAAAGCTCTCTGTCATAAGACCTCTCAATCACATTCAATCACATCTAGATTCATCCTTGATACATAAACATGAAAAAAATGGCCAATATTCAAAATAGCCTTTCAGGGAACTGATTTCGTTATTTTCTTTGTGATTTAGTTTTCTAATGTTTTTCTAACCCTCTTTTCTTATTAGTATCGCTGTGCATGCTAATGCCGTATCATTTTGACAGCATTGCCTATTCATTTCACCCTTATTTTCTAATGATTCATTGAAGGATATTTAAATTGTACAAAGACATGTTTAATAAGCACTATTTTTCTCATCCATTTACTGGCTATTGCTCTCATATAATCTTTAAGACATTAAGGAGTATTACAAAATAAGTATTATCATCTTATTTATACAGTCTTTGAAACACTTTATATATTTATATGTGTCAGTAAATGATCTTCATGTATCATCATTCTGATTAAAAAGGCGCATAAGCCAAAATTTAGATATAAACATATTTATCACTTTCTACATTGGAACGTCTAGCATTTTCCTCATTCTTGAATTGAATATTTAGAAATTCAGCATTCTGTCAAGAAATTCTAAATTAAGTTCTCTTGGAGATCAGGGGTACTAAAATATTTCTCCAAAATTGTGCTTTCATTAAAAATGTAGAAAATAAAGAGAAACTCTCAAATTAATTCCACCAGCCATCACTCATGCAGTGAAATACTGTAACAACTTTTGTAGTGTCTTTTTCTCTTTAGTTTTTTGTCATAAGCTATAAAGCTATTAAGCAAAATTCCTTTCCATAAGATTTATAGACCCCATGTCAGACCTCTTAAATTTCAAGGAAGTTTCCTGGGCAATGAAAGCGATATGAAAACCAACAAATAAACAAACAAACAGGAAAACACTAATTCTAAGATTAGAAATGGAAACAAAGGGGGACAGAGGGTTTGAAGGGAGGGGAGGGTACCATCCATTATTCTGGTCTCTCATTAGTCTATCTGTCCTACCAGACCATATTTAGTATGTAAACGTAGAGCTGGTTTGTGTACCATTGCGATCCCCCTTGCCTAGCATAGTACTGTATCTAGCTTAGCATACTCATTAGTCAACTATAACATTGACAGCTCCCATTTTCCAACCCTGGGTACTACTGAGTTTTACCAAATACATAGTACTCATGAAGAAACTTATTAGTACCTCTTTTTGGAATAAGGAACAAAAAATGTTTTTACCTCTATATGCAAACTGAAACTATTTTAAAACAGGATAAATTCAGGTTTGCTTTATATTTCAGAACGATTTGACTATTTCACTGTCTTTACATGTTAAGCCATTTTGTCTGCATTCCCCAAAAGCACAAGAGAACATTATGGGAAACCTCCTACTGTCGGCCAGACAAAAGGCCTGTTTCACTTGGTCACCTCGTGTCCTCCCGGATGTCGGCCAATTCCCTGTCCTGGCTGCCCCACCACCCTGTCGCTATCTCAGGAATTCATGTGACAGTTGGGATGAAAGACACCTAGACTTCAAGGTATATGATAGAGCTTCTTATTCACACAATAAATTAACATCTAAAAGATTTCCAGGAAGAGCTCAGAAGTGGTTTGGAGTTAGACAAGAAAGGTCACAGAAGAGTGAATGAGAGGTTAATACTAGTTAAGAAGTAGGGCCAGTGAGAAGGTTCTCCTGGTCTGCACTCAGCACCAGCATCGAACGTATGTCTTTATTACCTGCTTTCACTGTAAAGTAAAAGGAGAAGAAAAAAGATTTTCCTCAAAAGTTGATTGTGGTCAACTTTGTTCTAGAAGAAGATAAATGCCTCACTAATAGAAACTTTGATAAGCACCAAGAACAAAGTAGTTCAGCAGCCCATTTACACAGCATTGGTACTGTAAATGATCATCTAATATCATGTATATTGACGTATAATCTTTTGTTACAATTTTGTGGTGACCATATTTTAGCTACAATATCAAAGTTCAAAAATGTGTAGTGATACATAAAGATCATGTATATACAAATCAAGAGAAAAATCAGTTTTGTTTGCCAAATTATGCACACATTTATATTCTACTACTCATAGGCCTATCTTGAGTTAATGAGTTGGGGTTTCTCTTCTAGATTTAGAATATCTGTGGGCTATTAATCTCTCTTACATCTAGGGAAGAGGCAGACAAACAAATCCAATATTATTTCTTAGTCCATGATGCCAGATTTGATAAAAATGCCAGTGGAGCTAAGGAGCATCCCATCAGGCCCTTTGCACATTCCTTTGTTTTCTAGAAGCAAACAAATAAATTCTATCTAACCAGCTGATCTGCTGTACAGTGTAAGAGCACACGATATTCTAAGGAGTCTGCCAAAATGAGACAAGCAGCATCTATATATTGCAAATCAAATTTTGTCTTATGCTATGTAATATTCATATTTGATTTCATAATTCAAACGTGAATTTTTTTAACTTTGTTTCCACACTTTGCAGGTTTCTTAATGTATAACTGCACTGATCACACACACACTGATTCTTTATGCTTTTAAAGTGTCATTAGTAGATAGTATATACAACCTGTTTAACTCTTGTCTGAACTGTACTAAAAATAAATGCAGAGCAGTTATTGTAATTATAGTGTAAATATAACAAATTGACATAATTATTATTCAATCCAGGAAAAGTGGCGAGCCCTTGGAAATGAACAAAATTAATTCAAGGCCCTTATTTGTAGTTTAAAGTTCTTTCCAAGCAGAAGCAAAATATGAACCAAACACTTAAATACAAGAAATTAAAAGTTACAAAACAACTTTCTTGAACAGCTCAAGAAGAATGGCCCCTAACTAAAATTTGAACTCTATAAAAGTTCACCCAGCTTGCAGGAAAATGTAATTTAAATATCTCCTTTGTGCATATTTCTATAATGTGGAAAAGAGGTATGAGATAAACTTGCAAGGGAGAAAAACAAGTGTAAAATCATGTCCACATATAATTTCGCCTCATTATCAAGTTTCCAGGAAAATTATTGGTAGCCCTGCATTTTCTGGACAATTTTCTCAGTTTTCTAAGTCATCTTGCATGTTGAGAAAAATGTATATGAATTCACTTTTCCATGGAAATTTTCCTAGGGAATATGATTAAATGTTTCACGTAATTAACGTAGTAAATAATAGCTCTCCTTGGCATTTTCCTTCTTTTCTTTGAGACTGCTTATTTGGTACCCAATTGTTCCTTGCTTGCTTTGAGTTCACCACAGTGAAAGGCTTGCAGAAATCCTTGGTGGATATTTAGTATCTTATTTTTCAGTTGCAAGCAAAACCTGTTTCAATCTAAGTCCATCGGTATGAAGGGTACGATTAGAACCATTCATCCTTTCGAAATAATGTACTTTAAGATTAATGTAAGGGATATATCATGACTAACACTTGCGATTTGTCTACTAGAAGAAAGTTCCAGCATTCAGTAAGTGAAAGCCAGTGATTAAAAGGTATTTTGTGGACATATTCCAAAAGGGAGATCTTAATGGAAAAAGCTAAGAGAGGAAAAAATGTCATGAAGAAAAGGAAAAAAAGGTAAAACAAGATTAAATGAGGAAAAATGTAAAAATAGAGCAATTTAAAATGTGTAATTCTAGTGGGTAACAGTGAGAGTTGAACATAGATAAATGACAACTACAATGAGTTTTATTACACAATTTTTATGCATCATTAAATATGAAGAATAAGAGACGAATACAAAGTCTAAAGACAAATCTGAGTGTACCAGGAATGATGGATGAAGAATGGGGTCACAGAGGACAATTTCCTCTGCCTTGCCAAGGTCTGATTCTGTGGTCATCATACTTCATAGAGCAGAGAGAATTAAGGGAATTAAGATAAATTTGGAAAAAAATATTTGAAGGACCATTTTTGGTCACTTCATGATGGTAAAGACATTTCTTATATTTTTAATCACTGTTCAACCAAGGGAAACTAGCCCCGTCAGTAATATTACAAGCGAAAAAGGAATGCTGTAAAATAATAAGAAAATTATCTGTCTGTACATTCTTCATATTCTCTTCTTTCACCAGTACACTTACACTAAGATGAAAAACCATGTAGACATGAGCAACACCAGCAATTGGAGGAAGAGATTTTCGAAGTTTTGATCTCAGAGACTTTGCATTTACTCAAGTTGTAGCACTACAAACTTTTCACACCTTAGTGTCTTCTGGGGTAATTTCTCTGCTGTTTCAGAAGATCTTCAGATTCCTAAGATGTTTGTAGCACTCATATTTGCAACTCATTCTTGAGATTTGGTAGTTCCAAAGGTACACGGTTGTCTAAGGCAATATACTGTTAAAATATCATATTGCTTTCTCTTTGTTTTCAGAATCTCCGCTTGTTATTTTCTTATGGCAGCTAAGAGAAAGGGCAGTTTTGTAAATTAAAAAAAAATGTTTTTCATCAAAAAAGTAAATTTTGGGACTGGGGATTTAGCTCAGTGGTTAGAGTGTTTGCTTCATAAGCACAAGGCCCTGAGTTCGATCCCCAGCATTAAAAAAAAAAAAAAAAAAAAAAAAAAAAAAGTAAATTTAGAATACATGTATGAGGAACACAACTTTCTTGTTAAGATTGTTCTTTAATGTGCTCTCATAGCAAGTTTTACTGCAGGTGTCATTAACCCTGATAAACTGAGCGGGACAGGGTGGGCTGAGGATTTCCTTAATGGCACATTGAATCTATTTCATGTGCTGTAGTCTACTACTTTAACTATATATTTACACACCACACACACACACACTCTTTGCATCCCTAACTAGTGGTTATACGAGATAGTATCAAATATACAGAAATCCTATATATGTTTCGAAGGATACTTATGCAGATCATAGAAGTATGAGCAGATGAAACATCATTTGATGTAAGACTTTTTTTCATTGCCAAAAGATATGAAAAATTCAGGCAAAATATTATTATTCTATGATGACTATCTTTTTGGTAGAGAGTAGAGTGGACTTTGGTTAAGAATTCTGCTGATGTAGGAGTATTTCGCTCGAATGCTCCCTACTCGTCGAGTAGCTATCATCTCCTTTTCCCCCTTTTCCACCACTTTTAAGTAAATTGTCCTCTAAATAAAATGTCTTCTCTTAATTGAAAAAAAAAAAAAAGAATTCTGCTGATGCAAATAGATTTCCAATCTTAAAGAAGTGAAGGAGAAAGGGAGAGAGAATGAGGAGCAATGGAGACAAAGCAGATAATGAAAAGAGTAAGCAAAAAACAAGCCAGTCTCCAGACCAGGAGGCCCTTCAGCAATTCAGTCAGCTCTTTGCTCCCTTCTTAATAACCCTACAGAGTGGGAATTATTACGTTTGGACTACAGTTGAGACTCTGAAATTAAAGAGAGCATTTTGTCCTCTTCATGGTGGCATAAATTATAAACCGAAAAAGTGGCCCAATTTAAAGGATTTCCAATACAATGTGTTCAAAAGGGACACATGCTCCTTCCTGCTGTAAGCCATAGTGGATTTTATAATCCCACCATGAGTTAGCGCTAAGAGCCAGCATCTGCAGCAGTTATTCACCCTGATCCTCAACAACGAAATGTCCCTTCCACCTTTGAGGGTCTATTAATTAGGGATCCAATCAGCACAATAGAAAAGAGACTAAGAGGCATATCAGAGGTTTTTATAGCGTTCATCATAATTATAATTTTCTATTAAGTATCTTGGCTTGACCTTTGCTCTGCTTTGCGTTTAAAACTTTTTTGCATTATATAAATGAAAAACAGCTAATGTAAATGGCTCAGTTACACACGAAACAAGCTAGAACCTTGGACTGCCATGATCAGATTTTTACTTGAAAATAAATATTTGCACATTCAGAAGAAAATCAGTTCTTATTTTTGAAATGTATATATTATTCTTAAAGTGGCTTGAAACAAGTTTTCTATAGACCCAAAATTTTGTGAATGAAATCTTTTGCAAAAATCATTTATGTTCCAGGCTGGGTGTGGTGCTGCACACCTGTAATCCCAGCACTCTGGAGGCTGAGGCAGGAGCATTACTGTGATTTTGAGACCAGCCTGGGCTACATAATGAGTTCAAGGTCAGCCTGAATTACATATAGACATACTGTCTCAAAAAAAAAAATTATGTTCCTTACCTCTTTCAATTTTGAAAGTAACCCGTAAGAAAATTTTAAGCTTGTTCACATTCATCACGTATGTGGCTATACGCCCATCAAAGATATGTTTTTAATGAAACAAGAGGCTTTTTAAAACTGAATATGAGTTCACATACGTGCACATACTTAAGTATTCTCTAATTATTCATTTTTCTATGAATCTCAGAAATATATTTTATCCTGTGAATACATTTTCTAATGTGTTCAGTTTATGGTCCCTTGCTTATGAAGTGTACATGTGCGATTCTATTCTTTGACTGATACCGTATGAACATATACACATACAGATGCAGTACAGCATGCATATGTGGACAGAATGTACTAGATAGAGAAAGACATAGATGAGACAGAAACAGAAAGAAGCACAGAGTGATAATTACTTAAGAAGTCAGCTCATAGAATTATGATTGACAAATACAAAATACGTAGAATAGGCTGACAAGAAGCGGGTCAAAACTGCAAGTGAAAAGACTGAAGGATAGCAATCTCGGGCAGGGATTTTGTGTTACAGTCTTGAGGCTGGTGGCTTCCGCTTTGGTAAATGTGAGTCTTTGCTGCTCTTAATTCCTTCACTTGATTACAAGACCCACCTTCACTATAGATTCCTTTCACCAAAATAATGTAACCCGGCATACCATATCCCACGAGTATAAACTGACCATAACAGCCTACTCCTTGTTACCTCGAGAACACCACCGACTCCTTAAAATATAATCTCCAAAGAAAATGACAAAACTCATGTTTCTGTTTAAAATGATACAACAGATTATGCGACTACCATGCGCGTTCCCCCTCTCCCAGAAGAAGACGCAAAATATCCAGGTGATTCTCTTCTTGATCTCCTGAATAAAAATACTGTCATGAAAATTTAACAACATCAGATATTATGCTATTAATATATTCTATATCATATGATAAGTAGGTACTATAGACTGAATGTTTATGCCCTCTCAAAGTATATATGCTGATATCCAATACCCAGTGTGATAATATTTGCAGAAGGTGGTCCAATTGAGTGGCTGTATCATAAGGGGAAACCCTCAAAGATGATATTAGTGCTTCTGTAAAAGAGGCCCCGGAGATCTCCTGCCCTATTCTATCAAGTGAGAACAAAGTGAAAAGACAACCACCAAGGAATAGGGCATGTGCTCTCAGCAAACACTCCCTAGTGATCTTGTACTTAACCTCCCTCCAGTACTGTAAGACATTGATTTCTGTCATTTAGAAGTCACTTTGTCTATGGAATCTTTGTTCTAGTAACCCCAGTAGATTGAGAAAGGTAAGAGAGCTATAACAGAGGGAAGACAATGACCTTTTCTTGCTGTATCTATTGATAACAACAAATAAAGAAGTCATATAGCAATTACAGTCCTGTCTCAGTTACTTTCTCAATGCTGGGACAAAATATCTAAAACCTACAAGTTACAAGAGGAGAGGTTTATTTGGCTCACAGTTTGATGTTTCAGTCCATAGTTGGCTGGCTCCATGGCAGGGGAGCATGGCAGAGGGCATCACATGGGAGAAAGAGCTCATGGCAGGGCAGGCAGGAAGCAGAGAAGAGGATTGAGGGAGGAGGCTTTATAGTATGTATCACCTCGTAGGCCATACCCACAATTACTCACCTCTTCCCACAGGCTTCCTCCCCCAACATCACACCCAGCTCCAAACTCATCCGTGAACTAATCCAGTGATGAATATCACACACGAGTGCATGAGGTTTGGTGGAACAAATTAGCTGTACATCATGACAAGCCCTCATTTCTTAAATTGGCCACGCAACTGGTATTTATGACTACTTTCTTTACAACCTACTCCATAGTCCCTGTTAGTAAGCACCTTTGCTGGCCATATCACTTCAGCTGTTGGTACAATCAAAGCTTCATTCCTGAGAAGGGTCTAGGCCATTATTATGCTTTACTATAGTGGGTTGCTCAAGTTTATCACTGATTTTAAGCATACATCTGGTAGAACTAAGGATTCCTTTCAAGGGGTCTCCAGTATTCCACCCATATGCTTATTTTCCTTCAATGTGTCCTGGCCGTTCCGCCCCTCAGTACTCAGAATCAATAACCTCTGCCAACACACTGACTCCTTCCTTTGCTGTCTCAGAGACAGGAGAGGCTCGAAATAGCTAGATATAATCTTAATTTCTAGTTCAGCAAAACAGTTGTTATGTCTTATGGTGGAATCATTCCTCCCTTCAGAAACACCTCTAGAGAAGGAAAGAATAAAATCACAGAAAATATATTTTTTTAGTGGGTCACTAAAGGAAATATTGTGTAGCACCACTCGTATTTCTACCCTTTGATCTGAGAACCCGTCTTTCCAGTCTGTAGAAGAAATAATACATTAAACGTGGCCCTTGGCAAATAATATTATCACAGGCAAATGTTGACGTTACAATCAATGGGCAAATTTTAACATTATTTTGTAAAAGTTATAGGTAAGAAACAGACGCCCGTTATTTCCATTGTTATCCAAATGCTTGTATATTATACATAAGGCAATCTAAATTGAAAAGAAAAAACCCTTAGTGGATATGAGGAACGAAAAGGTGGTATAGTAGGAGTGAGAATCGCGTGTATTTGGACCACTTGTTTGTGTAACTTACTTGTGTCTCTAGGATCAACTCCAGATCAACCTCATATCATGTATGCTACTTCCATGTTACAACACATGGCCAAAGGCTATACCCAACTTAATGGCTTTGTGGGATAAATGACATTAAATTCAGAAAAGGCAGTACAGCTCACATGGTAATGATTAAAGTTAAGCATTCACTCTCTACAACGACTAATAATAAATGAAAAGCTGTTCCTCCAAAAGACAACACTTACCTTCAGAGGGTGATAAGTATTTGCTCCGAAACTGTAGATGCCCATAGTATTATTTGCCTATAGAGGCATCCAAAATTACCTCCCACAGATACTTTAAAACTATTGGATTTGCTGGGTTATAGGCCCATGTGGCAGAACAGCTCACATAGCAAACTCACCATCTTTTATCCCAGTTGCCCCTCAAAACTAGTACTTTTTCAGATCACTTTGTGTGTAGGATAGAGTAGCACACAGAAAAATAGGAATATGTTGTTATCTTTTGCTTAGGTATAATGTCCTTTTGTATCAGATTTGTTTCCCACTGTCTGGCATAGGAATGTCTTCTCAATAAATCAAGAGTAGTTGATACTCATCAATCACTAAATCCAATAAGCTTGTCATCAATATGAGGGCCGAGTCATTTCTACTGGTTTCTGTTAGCACTGATTAATGAAAATGCTTTTCCTAGGTCATTAGCTGCAAGCTAGACACTAGGAAATGTGCTAATTTGCTTGAATAATGATATCACATCTGGTACAGCAGATATAGTTGAAATCACCATGTTTTAATTACTTTTCTATAGTCAATGGTTTGCAAGAGAGCAGATTTAATACAGGACATTTACACATTATAACATTTACACACACACACACACACACACACACACACACACACACACACACACCCCAAATACAGGATGAGTGCAGAACATCTATCCATGCAGTAGAGACCCAAAAGATACAATTAAGGGCTGGAAGCTGCTCACAGCAATGTCTCATGTAAATCTGTGCCTACACTAAAAGTCTGAAGAAATCTATGATGGAGCCAGGGTACAACACTCACAGCAGAGATGAAGACCAGAGCTCCCCCAAAGCAAACAGCAGCCATCCCCAATGACAGCAAGGCCCCGAGCTCCTTCTGCAATGAGAACAGCTGAGTCCCCTTCAGAAGAACCAGCCGCAATAGAGCTTCTCCTGGGAAACAGCCGGCCCCTATTTTCTGCTCCCGTTCTCCTGTATTGTTGTGTTGTCAACAATCCTCAGGTGGCTCCTCTAAGCCCAGAACCCACCAACTCACTCCGACTGGGTGGTCCAGCTCAAGTTGACCACAATAATAAGTCTGCCACAATCCACCCCTGATCAACTTGATAACCAGACGCATTTCTTTAAACCACAGTCTCCGGTGGCAGATTTGTAAAGAGTTCAGGTATCTTAGTCTATTCAGATTTACATTAACAATAAAATTATTGCACTCATTCCCATACCAGAAACAAATATTCAAAGGACTCTCAACAGTGATTACAAACAGGAGTCCCCAAACTGCAACTATGTATACAAATATACAGTAACCCCTTCTGTCTCTCTTGCTTGTTCTAAAACAAATAGTTTGTTTACAAAGTACAATATACCACTGCAGTATATTCACATTAAAAAATATGGCCTCAGATTTTAAAACTATTTTGATTTCTGTTAACTTTAACAACAGAGGACGGCAACACTAAGAAACTCCCCAAAGGAACTCCTGCACCCCAAAGACACTCTTCCCTTCTTGTCAAAGGTCTCAGGTCATTTTTCCACTGTCCTGTTTTTTTCTCCACAACCACATTCTCTGTTCATCCTTGCAATCCATAGCTTCCCTCTGGCCAGATGCTTCAAGTTGCCCTGCTGGCTCTCCACTCGTGACCTCCAACATAAATCTGGCCCAAAGCCCTCAGTAGTAACTATGCCACCATCCCAACTGCACTGAAATTTTTCTGCCACCCAAGCAGTATCTCCAAACACAATCAAAATGCAGACCAACCTCTGCCAAAGCACACACATACCTCCTGGGATCCAGCAACCAGAGTCTTTCTCAACAGAGGGCCTCCTAAGTCTCATCCTACCTGCCAGCATTTCCTTCAGTTACTTTAGTTTTCCACGCTCTGACAAAAGTGTTCTGTATAATTAGTTTAGATCATTCTAGGGCTTCCTCTTTGGTCGGTCCTCAAAACCTGTCCAAATTAATTCCAGAGTCTTTTAAACCATGTGGTCAAACAACATCACACCAAGGACCCCACTACTTTCGGGACAGATTTCTGTTTTAGTTACTTATTTAGAGCCAATGGTTTGCAAGACAGCAGATTTAAAACAGGACATTTACACATTACAACATTCATACACACAAGCTCTTGGATCTGTAGTGGATCTGGGAGGATCTGAGTACCCCTGACGCACTCCTGTCTGGGGAACTGTTTTCTCTCTCTCTCTCTCTCTCTCTCTCTCTCTCTCTCTCTCTCTCACTGCGCCCACGGCAATGTCTCATGTCAGTTCATGACTGTACAAAAAGACTGAAGAAATCTACACTGGAACCAGGAAATGACACTCACCTAGAGATGAAGACCAGCGCTCCCCTGAAGCAAATAGCAGCCATCCTCAACAACAGCAAGGCCCCGCGCTCCTTCTGCGACTAGAACAGCTGAGCCCGCTTTAGGAGAATTAGCCACAACAGAGCTTCTCCTGGGAAACAGCCGGCCCCTATCTTCTGCTCCTGCTCTCCTTTATGTTGTGTCGGCAACAATCCTCAGGTGGATCCTCTACTCCCACAACCACACCAACTCAGTCCAGATGGGTGTTCTGGCTCAAGTTGACCACAATAAGTCCACCACACATCACTTAAACTTGTAATAATTTTACCAGTTATTCTTAATTGTCGACTCGCCTGGAGTAAGGGACACCTGGAGAGGTGTTTCCATCATAAGTGGGGAACTATAGCCATCATCGGATCCGTCCAGTGGTGTTTGTAGCTGAATGTGCTTTTAGGCGGTCAGAGCCTTGGGAGGGTACATCTCTCACTGGAGCTTTTTCCCTCTACTCGGCTTCCCATCTGTCATGAAGGGAGCAGCTTGGCTCTGCGGCGCCCTTCCACCATGATGGTTCTGCCATCATGGAAACACGGACTGAAACCTTGAACCCATTAAACCACCCCTCCTTTATGCTGTGGATGTCAAGCATTTTGTTCTGACAATGGAAAAGCTGATAATACAATAATAATCCACTTTAATTCTTCAACATCTATTTTTTCTGCACACGCATAAATATACACATGGGACAGGAAAATGGTGGGATCGCCATCAACATATCCATATCCATTGAGTACTTGACGATCATGTGAATTTCTTCACACCCGAAGGAAGGAAGAATCACTTTAGCTTGCTGTTTTGCTGGGTAGAAGCAGTTTCTCAGGGTTTCACTCTGCCTTTCCCAAGTTAATGGGTCAGGAAGATTTTGCCAGTTGCTGAGTATGTTGATTTTAATTATGCATTCCAAGACTAGGAAAATACCAAATAATGCATTCAGGGTCCACTAACCCCACTACAAAATAAGCCTGACTTTGATAAGCCTTCACACTGGCTGGTAGACTCCAGTAATTTCAGAGTTCTTGGAGTGATTGGCAATTTACGGCCATTATCCAGTAATCCCTGAAATGTCTGATTGTTTTTCTTTCTTCGACGAACAGTAATCCTGGTAAACAGCCACAGATCCCTTTGAGAAGTCTGAGGGACAGATTAAGCAGTGTAGACTTTTGGCCGTGTAACAGGATCCTTTCTCCAGGAGAAATGACCGTCTCTTCACTCCAAGAGTTCTGAGATTTTTTTTTTTAAGTGGTTCAAGTATGGGACTCGGGTTAGGCTTTCTATTTTTATGACTCTGGTTAGGCTTTTCTTTATGCATCCTAATACAGACCCAGTAAGAATTTAGTGGACTGCCATTTATTCACCTCTAGCCACACCCTGTTCAACTCGTCAATGTCATAATACTTTGTGAATCAGATTATTATGATCCTTACTGTAAATTCCATATGATAGCCACATGCATCTAGCCTTTGCAAATAAATATTGTCATCAGGCCCTTGCTAATTCTGATTCCAATTATAGCCATTACATTTAGGTTTCCCAATTCATTGCTTCATTCTCCACTCTAATTTCTGACCTACAGAGAAGAGTGACTCTTAGCTCCCTAAAATGTTGAAGCTTCCCCTATTTGACACTCATGCAAAGAGGGATAGTCCTGAGAATACACAGCCATAACTTTAAATCGGGAGGCTGTTACAGGTTCTTCGGGCCCTAGAGATCTCAACATTTCAAGCAGGGTACATGCACTGCTTCTGTGGGCAGGGAAGACTCACCACAATTTGAGGATTTAAAGTTTTCCAGCATTAGAAATTTTGATATTCCCCCTTTCACTGAAACTGACCTGTGTCTCCATCCCAGTTTGTAGCATCCTCTTCAGGAGTCCTATTGGCTGCTCAGGAAATGCCTAGCTTGAGAAGGTTTGGTTTGGAAATGTAATTTGTATTGTAATGAAGTCACTTTAAAAATTCAACCTTGAAATTTTTAAAATTTTTTTCAGAAATCTTGACCTTGTAGCTATGGGAGACAAAGGTTTCTTTCTGAGTCACTGAAACTCTGAGCTGGGAATTTGAAGTCCTGAGCCTATCAGTGGTTTTCCCTAAATTCCCCAGCATATTGAGAATTGCCCGACCAATTCTCTTACATATTCATCTTAATAACAATGTTTTAAGGAGTGGACATTTGGCTACACAGAGTTATGCCTTCTCTAGGTACTTTATTAAGGTGTCCATAGTTAATAATTTGAATATCTTTTTACTATGTCATACTGTAGTCTTCAGAGTCTTTGTTACCACTAGGTACTGTTCACATGGGAAAACCAAGTCCATTATTTCAAGAACCAATACACACACATAGACACACACAAACATATGTAATTTATAATACATATTATGAGATTTTGTGTGTATTTGGTAATTTTTTTTTGGCCTTTGGCATGTAGAGACCTGGTTTAGCTGACTGTAATAGGAAGTGTCATCTTTGCTTCTCATACAACAGTTTGAAGTTCATATGGAAGGCAGTCAAGAAGAAAGGAACAGAGGGACAAGAGAAATAAGAAATGGAAGGAAAAAATGGAAGCAAAGGTTTTGTAAATTGTGAGGGAAGAGGGGGTGAGGGGAGGGGAATGGGAAAAAAAGAAGCAACAAGATATATCATCTACAGGTAAAATCCCCTGTGATGAATGTTATCATTATGTACATCTAAAATGTACCATTAAAATAAAATTTAAAAAAAGAAGAAAAGATTATAAACAACTTGGCATCTACAAACATAAGGTGGAAGCCCAGAAGAATAAAAGAAAACTTATATACTTCTATATTGACCCCCATGTTTCTGATAAAGTGATCCTGAAGAAAATGGGCCATGTACCACAAAGATGAAGCACAAAAGCCTGGCCAGGAATCCAAGAAGACATAAAGGATTCAAGGAAGGTAACGGAGTTGCTGATCCAGCTGCCCATCCCTCCCAAGGAGAAAGGTCAGCCTACTAGCAATAACTTGTGCGTTACACAACAGCCGCTGGCACAGAAACATGAGCAAGGGGATTCTGGTAGATGCAGCATTGTTTAGCCACAGTGACATTACAAAACCGTCACCTTTATAGTAATGTAGTATGCTTTTAATAAAATTTTAAACTTTCACTATTAAAATTTCTGTAAATGTAATGTATGCACAAATCAAACTAATTAGGGCATTTTCCATGAGTGTTTGTGTGTGTGTTTCTGCACATGCGCATACACTCTATCACATTTTATATTAAACATGTACTAATCTTCTAAAGTGAACTGAAATGTTTGGCATGCTCCTGACTAACTGGAATAAGATGTTATATTGTGGTAAGATACAATACCTGAAGGATAGATTGAAATCAGGTGTAAAACCACCTGGATTTGTAGCTTAATTAAATAATAGGTCTCTAACAACCATTCCTATGGGCTTTATGAATATTGGTCTGTTTCTTTTTGAAATGTAGATGAGAGATTTAAATACTGCAATTTAAATTTGGCGTGTTGCTAATACTGAAGGTCATATTAAATACAAACTTTAGCTAAAAGGCAGGAACTTTTGGAATGAAGATACAGAGCGAAGTGAAGTTATTTAGCCCTTATAACGTTCTACATATTTTTTAAAATTATTTACATACATTTTTCTCGTTTTATCCATCTGCTTAAGAGAATGCGCATCTTAGGTTTCATTAGCCCCATTTTCAAATTGAAGAATGGGAGACCCAGAAAGATTAATTCATTTGTCCCGAGACTCCTAGACAGTAAATGTGATGTAGGAATTCACACCTCACTAACCAACAGCCATGAGTAATATTGAGTTAAAATGCTTCCTTGTGAAACCACACAGAAAAACTCAAACAATGACTCTGAAAAGGCTGCACTGAAAGACGGCCTGCTGCTTTGCATTTTAGTTTTGCTTCTGCTTTTCTGAGAAAGAATTCACTGTAGCCTTGTTGAAATCTGTCTGTGCATTTCCATTTTCCCACATCAACCTGCTGTACTTTCTTTTTAACATAACTATTCTTTGTCGAGGTCTGTTACTCAGATTGAAAAGTTCAACTAAAACAGAACTTACAATTTTTCAGCTCAGCTGGTTATAGACTATTGTAATGATTTGGCATATTCACTAAACACTTAGTAAATATTTCATAAATTCACGCTAGCTTTTGAAGTTGGGGACTAAGCATTACCCATGTTTGTATTAATTTCTAAAACTCCACACTCAGCCACAGTATTTGTTCACTCAATCTACCGAAAACCAGGATTTCTTATGTTGAACTACATAAAACCGTCTTGGAATTTAATCACTGTACATTATCATTCTTTTTTTTTTCTTTTTTCTTTTTCTATTGATTCATTTCATACCAACCACATTTATCATTTCTACCAGGCTGTTTCCAAACTCTAACTCAAAGGTCCATGCAGATGTATTTTCTTTCTAAGTATTATCTATACATTATCCGTCCGATTGTCTGGATGTGTGTCACCTTGCAGAGTCACCCTGCCATCATCAGCCTGGTTGGCACTGGTATAATTATAATCTTCCATGATTAATGTCTTCGCTCCTCTACAGGATTTTCTTATCTGCATACAGACTTCTAAACCTGTTTTTTCATTCTGCCTGAGACATAGTAGCTTATCATTTATTTTCTTTCCACTTTTATTTGCGGCTGTAATCCATATCATTTTTTTGGTCTTTGGAGCGTATATTATATCTCTCTTTAGGAGATACTATACATTGTCTCCCGCTGTCTAGAGAAGTCTGGTCTTCCCACTAAAAACATTTTCCTGATTTTTAAGAAGGCTATTCCTTACTTCCTTCTAAGTTGCTTCTTTAGTTATATTAATCTTTGTTTCATGGCCTTGAAAATTATCCTAAAAACTGCTTAGTGTTTATTTTTGTTGCTTTTTCTGTTGCTGAGAACATATTAGTCCTCAGTTCTTTATTGCTGTCTCTCTCCTCTTTAGTTATTTTAATTGTTGACAAAATAGTCTTAGAGTTTTTGATTCACCCTTTTTATAACCACGCTGTGATAGTCACAGAAATATCATAGCGCATATATGAATACTTATTGTTTTACTTACTGTATCTACTTTCGGGTTCTGTTTTTCTTTTTTTTTTTTTTCAAGGGGGGGCTGCTGGGGATCGAACTCAGAGCCTTGCTCTTGCTAGGCAAGTGCTTTGTCACTTGAGCTAAATCCCCAGCTCCCTCTGGTTCTGTTTTTATAAGCCATCTACTGACTTACATGGAGCAAACAGCATTGACTTTGCGTATTTCAGAAGTAAACACACACACACACACACACACACACCAGGCACCTTTATCGTGTCTCAGAGAATCTGTAAAACAAACAAAACAAAAATATACATTTCGCTGGAGATTTAGCTCAGTGATTAGAGTGCTTGCCTTGCAAGCACAAGGGCCTGAGTTCGATCCCCGGCACCACCACAAAAATATACACATTTCTAATTTTATATATATATATACACATTTCTAATTTTACTTATTGATCACTCTCTCCCTTTTTCTTTTCTCTCCTTTTTTCTCATTGTCCCTTAATACCTTTACGAATACACAAAAATGAAGCAAAACAGCCTACCAGTGTGATGAGTTCTTAATTTGAGATTAAAAATCTACCTGATGAGCTTCAATTCTATCTTCTGTCAACTTGAAATATACCATTTTAAATTGAAGTAAAATAAGAGAATTTGAGTTTACTGCAGATTGTTGATGTTAAAACATTCCAGAGAGAATATCTAAAACACACTTTCGGTTATTAGTGTTACTGTATCATTAGAGCATATATGACAATTTTTCTTAGCATTATTGTCAGACACTTCTGTTTCGATCTGGTTTCCTTTGGATTTTCTGACCCCTGTCTGTAAATGCCGACAGAGGGGGGATGCATAAAATTGACTGTTTATGATTTCAGTGTTCCTTATCACATCCCATTTTCACTCTCATCTGCGTCTATCTTTGGTTTCACTTTCTCAGGTTTTCATTTAAAAAACACAACCTATTTGTTTGCTCATGGCCGCCCGCTCGTTGATCATTTTTCTTTCTGATTTCACTAACTCCTATCTAAACTACGAATTCAGTAGGAGTTATTTTTCTACTATTCATTTCACCTAGAAAAATGTATATGTAAGTTTCTCATAAACTGAAGTCATGGCAAAAAATTGACATGGCTACCTGATTTTCCACTGTTTCAGAAATGGCTTATTCTTCCTTCGGTATCACCAGTGTCCATGAAAGCTGAGCCATAGATTGCCTGCTCAAAATGTAGATTTTGTGTAGAAAAAAAATCCTACCTTGTTTAGTGTAAGGCAGTTAGGTTCTTCTTCGAAGGAACCAACTAAATAGTCCTGATTTCTCTCTCATTGTTTCTGACTTTCATATTTGTTGTTTTTTATATTTATTCACATTTTCAATTGCTGACAAGTTACTTAAAGATACATGATAATAAAACAGCAAAAGGACATTACTGTTCATTTTCAACATATAACATGTTTTCGAGTGGGAATGATACAATTAAATAAGACAGAATAGAGATATGCAAATTAAATGATTGTGGGTCCTTTTGACAGCCTTATTTTAAAAGACTATTTTAACATATAAATGAGTGTAACTTCTGAATCAATTTTAAACTATAAAGACGTAAAAAGACCGTGTCTATTTTATCGATACATTATTAACACTGTATAACCATATGCTCACATTTTTGTTGAGAAAAAATTAAATATGCTTCATTTATACTACTTTCTCTTAGTTCTTTGAAAAGAAATTTTGTGCTGATGTCTGTTTCTTCTTTGTCAGAGAGAATCTTTGTTGTCTATGTTTTGTACTCTGAGTAGTTGCTTTGAAGATAATGATAGTATTAATTAATTATTGTTAGTCTCTTATTCTGTTATGAAATTTTGGGATTTTTTTGTAAATTAAAAAAGTAGCTCTTTACTAATACATGGTTTTAAGCCCAAGTAATCTCAAATTTATAGCTATAAACTTGCTGGTAGGTACAATGTAGCATTTTACAAGATTGATACATTGGATGATTTGAAGCCAGGGTCTCATTACATAAAGAATAAACAAAAAGAAACACAGAAAATTCCATTTTTTGAGCACTGGCCTTCCATACTATGTCTCAGCCAGGAACTATATTTTGAAATATTGAATAGTCTCTGTTCCCTGGCACAACGGTATTGTGTCTATTTCAAGGCACCTTTTCATCTTTGCCTACAGAAAGGCAGAAGGTCCCCTGGTATCCCTAACACTCACCCCCCACTCCATGTTCATACTGTGACTTGAAACATTGACACTTCCCTTGGAAATTGTTCCTTCCTTAGCCATCAGGGTCTCACTTGAGTTACGGAAGTAGCCAGGAATGGTAGTAATGAGTAATGTGTTCACGCAAGTCAAGATCTATGCTGTGATCATTCCTGGAAGCAAGCATTACCCTAATACTAAAACCAGAAAAGGACCCAACTGAAAAAGAGAACTACAGGCCAATCTCCCTAATGAACATAGATGCAAAAATTCTCAACAAAATTCTGGCCAACAGAATACAACGAATTATCAAGACGTTTATACACCATGACCAAGTAGGATTCATCCCAGGGATGCAGGGATGGTTCAACATACACAAATCAATATATGTAACACACCACATCAACAAAGTCAAAGACAAAAATCACATGATCATCTCAATAGATGCAGAAAAAGCATTTGACAAAATTCAACACCTGTTCATGATAAAAAAACACTGCAGAAATTAGGAATAGATGTGTATATCTCAATCTGATAAAAGCCATATATGACAAACCAA